>PVIR01004956.1:0-75159 GCA_004026965.1 Petromus typicus
GAGTAAAGGAATTTGCTACATGAATAGTCTCACTTTAGAAATCTACGAACTACTAGTGGACTATTCAGTGGGACAATCTGATTCAAATCCTAGTTCAAACTATGTAACTTAAGCAAATTATAAATTATATTTATGCTTCAATTGCATTTACCAAAAATAGAAATAATTACAGAAACAAATTTGCAGAGTTACAATGAAACATAAATGAGATTAATGTATTGAAAGTATAGCACTACCTACCATATTATAAATGATCTACTGTATTCCAGAGATTCTATAAAGTAGAAATATTTGAAGCTCATGACTTTGAAAATATACTCTTAATTAGATTAAAGTCTGACCAAAGACCTCAAATTTTAATATCAAGGACCTGGAAATAATGAGAAATAGAGTTGTGTATACAAGTGCTTTTGAGAATGGCAAGCATCCTGTTAATCATTAAGTATGGTTCAGATAGGTAAGAGACATTTGGCTAATGTTTAATATAGAAGTCATTATGTTTGGCTTACAGTCACCTTTCCGCTAATGCAAACTTGAGTTCATTTAGTCTGTTTACAATAAAGGTAATAGAAATATTATATAACACAAAAGACTTCCTACTAGCTTTAGGAATTAGTGATATGGATTCCTAAATGTGAGTTATGTATGTGTTTAGTACAGCACCATGCTTATCAAAGATGGTTGGTTCAACTCACTGAGTACGATGTTAGCATTAAACCAAAATCAAACACTGCGCAGTTCTTACTAGAATTAAGAAGGTATTTCAAAGTTTTCTTTGGTGTAAAAGTTATTTTCTAGGTAAAGTAAATAAATGACCAGAGCAAGTTAACTTAAAACATAAGGTAGAACCTCAATTTTCATTGACAGTTGTAGGATTGTCTCTATGTATAATGAAAAACAATTCACATAGTTTTTCTTGAAATTTCAAATGTCAAGTCATTTGCTGGTTTGAGCAGACAGATTTGAGGCAAAGGCACTTCTGAGAAATTTCAGTGTGTCATCAAAGGTATGCACTCTGCCTCCATGCAGTAATACATTAGGTACTGTACCAGTGAACTCTATCAGTACCCAGAGGAATCTTAAAATCTAAATTGAAGAACATTTCTCACAAGCTAAAAACATTTGACATGAATTTTTCAGTATGAACCTAGTTTGTCTAAACAAACTTAATGTTTATGGAATGAAATTTTGTTGTTGAAAGCTCTAATGGTCTTGAGAGCAGAGTGAAAGAGAAAACTATAAAAATAATAATTCAGAAGACTGTTTCCTCATTTAATTTTTCAGTATAATGAGATTTTTTTTCCATCTGTGGTTTTGTCAAATGGCCTTGGCAATTGCTATAGTGTCTGTAAATGCATTAAGAATTCCTTCTTTAATTGCAATTTTGTATGTCAACTGCATAAAAGAAATAATAATTACTTGTTGTTCATGCTTCACTAATTGAATAAACAGTATGCATAAAGTAAGGGGATGTATTATCTGTGCTTTATTTTTAGAAATAAACATTCAGTCAAAGCCCACTGTGAAATGGGTAATAGCGTACTCCATTTAGGCAGAGTAGATAATCAGTTTGGAGAGCATAAAAGTAAAACTTCTTTCTCAATAACCTTGATCACTAAATAACATATAAAAGGAAGTATAGAGGATGGCAGATTAATGAGCTGTAAGTTGCCAAATGCAGTCAAAATCATGTGAGACAGAGCCATTTGATGTAATCTAGTTGGTTTATGCAAATTGGTCTCAGATCACATCTGCATAACAACCAGCTTTCTGGGGCCTGAATGCAGCTTCAGTTTGTACAACACGCCTTAACTAGGGAGCAAGTTGGGCCCCTAACCTGTATTTATGGGAGGGTATTTTTACTTAAAAAAATTGCAAAAACATAATTCAATATAGAATTGGGCAAATAGAAGAATCAAAATGAATGAAAGCCATACAGAGTTCACTTCAGAGCTATCCCAAACTGGTGTCTTCAACTCTCAGTACTGTTAAAAATATCTATCATGTGACTGTCTCACTGACATCATGAAACTCTTCACTTAGAAATGTGTAAATTGTTTTTATTTCTAACATAGACAACCTTTCTGTTCTTTTTTCTTACACCTCTACTTACACTCCAAAGTGTTGGGTTTTTTTGCTAATCATCATTTTCATTTATAATATATGTGTGTATGTTTACAGCCACACGATCTACAACTTTTCCCTCTTTAGAATACAAATGTGCATACAAGAGATAGATCCAACCACGAAACTAGAAAATAAATGAGTAGAGAAAAAAGAATTCTAATATTTTGTACAGAAAGCCACTATTATTGAATTTTTATATGGTTGTGAGCTTCTTTGAAGTCAGGAAAAAGAGCTGTTTTCAGTCTTTTCAAGTTTCATTCGTTTCCTCCTGATCCCGCGAGTTAGCAGGAAAGACTGTGAAAGGTTTGTCTTTCATTTTGTTTTCTAAGTTATCTAGTTTTGAAGACCAGATTTTACTGTGGGAGACATTATTTTTTCTATCTAGTGACAGAAGTCAGTAAGTCTTCTTTTAACCTTTTGCACTAAGATTTTGATACATGGAAGTGACAAAATTCCCTTCTAGTAAAAGAAATATGCTAATAGATTATGGAACCCTTCTAATGAAACAGGGATTAGTAAGAGAGCTTTTTGTATATGATGTCATTTAATCAAACGGGCGTGTTTATTAAGTACTGTTACTATCGTCACTTACAAATCAGGTTATCTGAGGCTTAGCGGCTATATCAGTCCCCTAAATTTTCACAACACGCAAGTAGCAAAGCTAGGGTTTCACATAACCTGAGAAATTCCAAAACACACTATTAAAAATTACAACATTCAGGTTGCCCGAGAGTTCCGGAGTAAGTGTGATCCTAACAAGCTAGCAAGATTCTTTGTCCCTGGTTGTGCCAGTAATGTGGCTCCACGCACCAGCATTCTCCATAGCCAGGCCATCAGAGCGCCTGACTCTCTCAGTATCTCGGAGGCTGCTCTGACTCCTCGGCCCATATCGTCTCTGTTGCTCTTCCTCCCTTGTCTCCTGTTTCCTGACTCTGCAGTTTTGAATAAGGGAGTCTTACTTCCATATTCAGCGCTCAGAGAAAAAGACCACAACTTCTACTTATGGTAACTTCTTAGCAACACTTTTGAAAATTTCACTTTTTCTTTGCTGGAGACGAACAAATTATAAACCACTGCTGAAAGTCTGACCAGATACAGCTTATATTCAACCTGCTGTTGACCTGTTTTCAGCCATTAAAACCCTCTGGTCCACCCTGTCCCTCTCCCTACTATGTGTGGTTCACGTGGCCTTAAGAGGGCTTTGAGGGTGTCAGGAGTTTACACATCAGTACAATCACCACTTGGCTCTTTGAGAGCTATCTGCAGGAGGAGCCTCTTCGCTTGACAGATACACTGCAATTTTTTACCCTTTCAGCCAGTGTGAATGATCTTAAATTGCTGCTTTCTGACTATAGCTTTTAGATGTTCGTGAACAGACACATGAAGCTTTTATCTCCATGAGGCCTCTAAGCACTCTATTTTTCACATTTTCAAAAGTACTTTATTGGTTTACTTTTTAAATATTTTACTTTTCAACAAGTATCAATAGGTTTCTATGTACCATAAGTGCTTATTCTAAAGTTCGTATTGCTATGTTTCCTAAAACCATAACAGAAAAACTGAGGCCCAGAATTTTAATCCAATGTACTTAGAATCTCCCCCACCTTTTATTTTTTGAAATGCTGGATTCTTTTAAGTTGTTATTCAGAAAAAAAATATTAATTATAGTGACATAATGGTTAACTGATGGACAAAAAGAGGCATATCAGAGGAATGTCAATACCTTAGAGGGGTGATCATCTAAGATTCTGTTACATAGTCAATAAAATGCATCATATAAAACTCGCCAAGGTTATATCTGGAATAGTCTGAAAAACTATTCCTTAGCTAAAGAACTAAGATCAAGATCCAATTGTAAAATGTTAATATTCTACTTCATGGCTCTTAGAAACAAACTCCAGAGAAGTAAAACTTGTGATTTAACACAAACTGCTACCATAATCAGAATTAGTTTTAGATTAACTGCATACTATGTTCCTTATAAGGAAAAGATTAGGTATATTATGGCCAAAATTAGTTTTTAAGTGAAATATATTAATGGTAAAGAAACAAAGGAATGTAAAGTGAGCCCTACTAAGAAAATATAAGGCAATTTTCAATTTACAATAGAATCAAGATTAAACTGACTAATAATTATTTAAGCAACATTAAAAAATTACCAAAGATTTTGATAATTATTCCCTTTTACTTCTGGTCTATCATACACTTTACCTAAAAGAATTTTTCAAGGAGATGCTTTTACAGTATTTTCTTCCATGCCTCTCACTGGTATAAAAAATTTCTGAGAAAAGGTAACAAAATTATTATTTTAAATGAAATTCAAGTTCTTAAATGGGATTTTAAGTATAATATTAAATTGTTAATCTGAAACTTTTCAGTACGACATACATTTGAATAAAAAAACAAATGGGAAATATAATGATGTATCTACTTGACAATTTGATACTGAGAAGGTAATTTGCATGGAGAGAGGGAATGTGGGAAGGGATGAGGGGTGAAGAGAAAGAACTAGATTGTGTTACGATCTGTAGCAACACCCTACAAGAAGTGTAGAAAATTATACACTGCAAACACATAATAAATAAAGAAAGGGAACAAAGGATGGGTACAGGGGGAGAGAGGGAACGGAAAGGAGATAGAAAAGGGGGCATGTATCCATTCCACACAAACAAGGTAACTTAGTATATACTAACAAAGTAAAGTAACAGATTTATAAGAAGTTATATAAACTGTGAAATTTATAACAATTATATACATATAATCCAATAGTTTTGGTTAAACTTAAGCTATAAAAACAATTTATTAAAAATGTATTGAGCACTACCTATGTCATTTATATTTTATTTATGAACAGGACTATTACAAAGACCTATAAATGAAAGACCTCCAATAGCACATAAAAGTAATGCTGATGTGAAATTAAATGTCAGGCAAAAAGCACAAAAATGCAATATTCAGAAAGACATTAAATGTGAAGCACAATGGAATTTCTATATAATTGATGCACTGAAAGTTGGTTTATTATAATAATACATGAAACTTTTAAATTTCACATAGCTCTTCAACTTTAAAATGCCAAATATTACTTTAGTAACATGAATTCCAGCTTCTCTTCCCCATTTCTTTTCTTGTTTCCCTACTGCATCTTTACTCCTACAGTTTTGTCTCTCATCAGCCTTCCCCATTATTTTTGTACATATCTATTCTTATTTCACTATTTATGTCTCAGATATATATTTAAAAATAATACAGCTGCCATTACAGACAGGCCATTTCACTTTTTGTACATACTAATAATGACATATCTTCAATGATACAGATGGATGAATTATTTGAGATTATTATAAAAACAATAATTACATTTTTATATACTATGTCAAATAATTCAAATATTTAGTCTTCAAAATAATAGTGGAGTGGCTCTGGATTTAGCTTAGTGGTTCTGGCACCTGCCTTGCAAGCACAAGGTCCCAAGTTCTATCTCCAGTAACCACATACAACTATGCTGGGCATGGTGACTCATGCCCACCGGCAATCAGTACCACACACCACAGTTTTGGGAATGGTAGCTTACATCTGTAATTGCAGCACTCAGGAGGCTGAGGCAGGAGGTTTGATGTGAGTTCAACGCTTGCCTGGGTTACATATCACAAATAATTAGGACACCACACAAGCTATTTTTTCCTAAAACAAATTTGTTTAAAGATGGAACTGTGGATATAGCTCAGGGCCATTCTGAACTACAAAGCAAATCATATCTCAAAAAAAAAAAATGAAATCATAGGAAATAATGTCTTATTCTTGACCTGGTGCTGTGGAATTTTTCTCCCTGATGTTGTGCATGAAAATGTATAACTCTTCTTGCTAACATTCTACAGGATTTAGCTACTGAGACTGGTAAGACTTATCATCTTTATTCTCCATAACAATGGCCTATATAATGCTACCAAACGCATCTCAATCATAGCAATAAAATACCCATATTTTAACACAAAATCTTCAAGAATTCTTTCTCAAAAAAATTCAGCTACCTTGATGAGACACTAGAGTAAAGGCCCTCACCACAAGGAGGAGCAAAGCCCGACATCCACACCAAAGTGTCAGACGTACAAGCAAAGTTACCCTGGCCCTCCCCACCGGGACAGCCACTAGCTGGTCGGCACAAGCAACAAGCCAACAAACTCAAGAAGAACAAAAGATGTGTATATTTAATGTACCAATAAAGATAATTTAAAAAAAAAGAAGAACAAAAGAACAAACTCCTGAGACTTACCCATATTCCTGATCAAATGACAAAACATGAGACTTGATCAAAGACAGAAAATTCTGGGATAGTTTGTTATGCATCACAAATAATTAGGACACCCTACAAGCTGTTTTTTCCTAAAACAAATTTATTTAAAGGTGGAACTGGGGGATATAGCTCTCTGGTAGAGTTACTGGCCTAGTGTATGTGAACTCCTGGATTCCATGCTCAGCATACATTCACAAAAGCCCTACCAGACTTTTTCCTGGATAAATAGGACATTTCACAGGCTGGTCTCTGAAGCAGATGACTTTTAAGCCATGGCCTGGACTTGTATTCTGCCCCTTCTTTCAATTCTTTCCTTTCAAGCTTCTAGGCACACTTTGTCCCTGCCCTTTTGCAGTCTAACTTGGCCTACAGATAATTTGCTCAGTTATCCTTCATCTTTCCAACCTATCCTCATGTGTGGAACCTGGTCAGTGCTCAATAGACTCCAAATAGTCAAAATATCATAAAAGTGTATTGAATTCAAGGACACAAGACTGTCAGCAATATGTTGTATAATAATTATTTTTAGCTCATTTCACCTTCCAAAGAAGACGAATGAATTTAAATGTTGCAATTAAATACATGTAATAAAATATATGATCCCATATAACTGGCACCATTTTAAAACTATAAACTAGCTACATTTAAATTCCAAATCCATAATTACTAGTTTTGAATAACAGGACAAATTATTTTCTTCATAGATGGAACTGCAATATTTTCTTCCAATTTTATTTTTTATTAATATAGGCTTTCAGTACATAATGACTATACTCCTTGTGAGGAGCTGGCACACATACTTAAGACAATGAGTGAAACTACATTTTTTCCCCTTTGGCCATAGTAGAGATTGAAATGGAATTTTGCATAAGCTAGTTAAGTTCTCTAACAGTGTGATAAACCTCAGCCTTAGAGTATGTGTGTGTGTGTGTGTGTGCGTGTGTGTGTGTGTGTGTGTGTGTGTGTGTTAAAGCAAATGGTATTAAAAATGTATGTTTTAAGCACTATTCATTAGTACTACATAATTAAGTAAAAATCATGAATGATGAAAAAAAGTTTGTCAGTACTAACTAAATAAGTCCCGCTCACATGCCTGACACTCAGTCAACCAAATTCCTCAGCATTGGAGTTGGAGAAAAGTAAAATCATAAACTAATTGCCACCACAAACACTTGTATTTCCCCAGTCTCTGAAGACAAGACCAAACACTGGAATTGGAAAATCAACCCAGATTTCTTGCTCATTACATGCGAAGATTTTTTTTCCCAAGTGAAAGGGGGAGATGGGAGTTAAAGAAGGAAGAGGCCTTTGGAGAGGCGGGCCCTGGAAAATTCTTTGTACAACTTACAAATGCTGCATTCCTTGGGTGTATTATAAAGTTGCTCTCAGAAAATACTTTTCAGCACTGGTTTTTATTATATAAGTAAAAGAGTTAAAAAAAGAAACTAGGTCCTATATTTTGAAAGGGAAAATATGAGGTGAAGTGATCTATGGAAAAAGGCTAATCTAACTGCCCTCCTGCACATAATCGATTTTGAAAGGACTCTATCCAGAAAAATCTATTTGGCTATGCCCAGAACAATCAAGAATGACTGTGTAGAGATTGAAGTGCCTCAGTCCATCTGCTGATGATATTTATTGCTTTTTGGCACCTTCTACATATTTACGAAGTCTATGTAAAGGAAAGCTCTGCTTCTCATTTCTGGGACAAAAACAGATGGTGCTCCAGCAGGTAATAATTTAATTAAATGGCTCTTAAAGCTTGAACAAATTGCTTTAAAGAAAAGAAAATATTTTTACATTTTCTTTAAAAATGAGGAAAGGGAGGAAAAACCAAATCATTTCACTTTTGTAAATTTAATAACATTAGAGTTGCCTAAATCTGTTCTTATAAAGTTCTTGTCCTATCGCCTTCCTCTTAGATGGGAGTCAAAATTACCGGAAGAAATTTTGTTCATCAAGTTTCCTCTGTGATCCCTAAAAGACCATGTCAAGCTAAAACAAATCAAATATTGAAAAAATTTAAGTTACATATTCTTGGAATCCAACTAATTTTATGATAATCTAATTGGATTGCATAGCACACTTTACAGAATAATCAGAATAGGAAGTGGATTACATGTTAAAACCTAGATTGTAATAATCAAAAACAGTACTTTGTTTCAGCTAATGCTGGAAGACCCTCCTAAGTGTCCTCTAATGTATAGATTAAAAATGTTACCATAGTAAAGATTGTGCACATGCACTGTAGGTGGAAATGTTTAGGAATCCTACCACTGCTACTTACTGAATGTTTTACCTCAGGGCAGAAAATTAATTTTTACAAGATGTTGTTTCTGAACATGTGCACACATAGACACCACACACATATACATGCTTCACACTCAGTATGAGAACAGTAATCATAGAGGGAAATAATAATGCTGGCACAGAAGTGAGATCCATCAGGTGCCACTGAAAATAATCTGGCAGTTCCTCAAAAAGTTTCAATTTACTGTATAATCTACCAGTTGCCTTCTAGGTACACACCCAAGAGAAACAAGAACATAACACAAAACTTTGGTATGGATATTTGGGCAGCATTATTCATAGTGGCCAAAAAGTGAAAAAAAACATGGAAAAGAAATAAAGTCTAATACATTCATATGATTAAATATTACTTGGGAATAAATATCATTATGTATTGATACATATTACAACATGATGAATCTAAACCATTGGCCATAGTGAAAGAAGTCAGTCACAAAATAGTACACAGTCATTTTCCAAAAATCATAATGGACTGATTCCAGGTTCCCTATGATACCAAAACCTAAGGATGCTCACGTACATTCCCTTCATAGAAGGACATATCTGCAATAATCTATGTGATCTTCTCCTTCCTTTCTCTCTTTTATTAGTATATATTTGTGGCACACAATAAATACATTCATCATGAAGAACTGGCACATATACATATCCCCTTTGAAATTCATTTTTCTAAATGTTTAAATCATCTCTATCTTAATCTGTATTATAAATTATATGTGCTATACAAATAGTTGTTACTGGTTTACAGAATCACAAAAAATATCTACCACATGTTCAGTACACATGAATCCACAATATACAAATATACGCAAACTGACAACTATTGGCGCAGTGAATGTTGGACAAACCCTGAGAATTTACCAAATGGGTAACATATAACTTCATTAGCATATAACTTCATTAGCATAAACTGAGTGCCATGATCAAAGCCAAGCAAATTTAAGTCTTGCTCTTTTGAACTCTCTGGAATTTTTCTACAACTGTACTTGTTTTCAGTCATGATGGGTCACATCCACAGGGATCCCATGTGAGATTTTATCCTCTAATGATAGTGTAGCTGTCTTAGTTTTGCAAATACTTAGTTTTGCATATACTTTATGATGTTCTCACAATGACAGAATCATTTAATGGAGAGTTGCTCAGAACACATCCCCCTCATCACGTGATGAATGACTGGGCATGTAAGTCCGGAGCAGATAAAGATTATTGATTGCACAGGACTGAGACCAGGGAACTGGAGAACATGGGAGCACCTATGTAACTTATAATAAATAAGGGCTTGCTGGGAATGCAAATACAATGCTCTAAAATCATTTTGAACTTGACGATAGCTGTACAACCACTCGGTAAAGATAAATTGTACGAATTAATGCAATGTGATGTAGTTTCATAAACTGTTTATTTTTTATTTATTTATTTATTTTTAGGTTTTTTGAGACAGGGTCTCACTTTGTGGTTCAGGCTGGTCCCGAGCTCAGCCTCCAACTCACATCACAGCAATCCTCCTGCCTCTGCCTCCCGAGTGCTGGGATGACAGGCGTGAGCCACCACGCCTGGCACTGTGGTATGTGGTACTGGTTGCTGCTGGGTGTGAGTCTCCGCGCCCAGTATTGTATGTGGTTACCAGGGATCGAACCCGAGCCCTTGTGCTTGTAAGACAGGCGCCAGAACCACTGAACTAAATCCCTGGCCTGCTGCTCCTTAATTTTGACAAGGCTAACCCTCCTCCTCTGCAGAATTCAGAACCAATAAGCAAAAATTTAAGCAGCTGAAAAACTTAGTTAAGATTTCCATGCAATTGTATTGCATTTGTAAGATGTTACCATGTAAATGGTATTTTTATAACACATTTAATAATGTCACTGAAAATGGTAACAACATGGAAAAGCTCAAATTAATTACATTTAATATTTTAAATCCCATTATGACACTTTTACAATTAGTTTTTTCTTTGTTTTTTGTTTTGTTTTATTTGAGACAATATCTCCTTTTGTAGTTTGGGCTGACCCTGAACTTACTGTGAAGCTCAGGCTGGCCTCGAACTTGCCACAATCCTCCTGCTTCTACCTCCCAAGTGTTCTGCTCCCAAGTGTTGGGATTACAGGGATGAGTCACTATGCCCAGGTCACTTTTAGAAATAAGAATAATACTTAGTAAAGTTAATTCCTTGTTTATAATTTCTTTGATTCTATCAAAAAATAATGTTCCCCTGTGCTTTAAACAAAAGTTATACAATCCACTCTTGGTATTTTCTGAAGAAGTTCTGGAAGGGTGTGTGTGTGTATGTGTGTGTGTGTGTGTGTGTGTGTGTGTGTGTGTGTGTGTGTATGTGTGTGCATGTGTGTGTGTTCATGTGTGCATGTATGTGAAGGTTTTTAGAAGGCTGATAAAATATACTACAGGAGGTAATACCATGTGGCATCCAACAACAACAACACAAAAATAGGCTCATAAAAGCATTATAATGTGTCCTCATCCACCAATTCACCAGAACTATCACCATTCCTGTCTTTTCCCCAAAAGTCAAGATGATGATGATGATGCTGCTGCTGCTGATGATGATGATGATGACAGGTAAATGTTTGGAAATGACTTGCGATATCAAGGTAGCTACAGAAGAACAAGTAATTATACTTATGGAAGAAGATCTCCAGAACAGACTCGGTGTCAGCAATGACAGGAAGATATGTCTGAAGTGAAAGGGAGTACTCAAACAGGACCAGAGGCAATGTGCCTCTCATTGTAATATTTTTAGGTTCACCATATTTTTTATCACATCTCATACATTCTTTTATGTATAGCTCCTTTTTATAATTTTATGCTGACTAATATAGACAGGAAAATGCTAGCTGCTACAGATGTTTTGCTTAATTTAACTGCAGATATTATTATTTTCTTTTCTTTTCTTTTTTTTTTTTTTTTTTTTTTTTTTTTTTTTTTTTTTTTTTTTTTTTTTTTTTTTTTTTGCTGTGCTTTTCTTTTAAGCACCAGAACACTAAGAAAAGAAAGAAAAAAAGCATTATAGGTCACTATCATGTAGAAACTGTAGGATTCCCAGAGTGTTCCACAATTATGTTACACATTTAAAGCTTGATACACAAATTGAATATAAATGCTCTTTTCAAATTTCTTAAAGTAAGGAAAAATATTTCAACCTAGCCTTCTGCTTTGCAACAATAGTACTGACCAGATCTTAATAAAATCTATTTAACTTCACAGTACATCTGCCATTTGAAAGCACTTTTTTCCTGAACACAGTTTAATGAACCATAAATACATTTCATTCAGTATCTACCAACAGTTGTCAAAGATAGTCTTAAGTCACTGCATTTAATTACAGTCATCACCAGATATTATGCACTATTATATAACACCAGATGCCAATTATCATGGGAGTTTAAGATCCTGAATAGTAACAAAACTGCACCCATGCACAGGTCCTGTGTACTGTAGGCCTACATTTTAAAATCCTCAAAAATTAGCTTTAATTTTAATATCTTTGCATTTGAAACAGTGACTGAACACTTTATAGATTTTAAAACTAAACAGTGTAGTTAGTAAAATAGCATCAGTCTCTAGGTAGCTGTTCTATAGATGTTAGCCTGTGTTCCAATTTATAATCAGAACCTCTAAAACCAACAGATATTGTGCATTTGAGTATCAAACATGGTGAGCCCAAACTCACTGAATTTCTGGACTTTCAGAAGAAGAAGGTGCTAACCAGCCTGGCCCCAGATTTTTAGTTGAATTCTTGTGTCTTTACTTTTGAGCTGGGAATCTAGCTGTGCTGGCCACGTTGGATCTCGAGCTCCTGGGTCCAGTGAGCCTCCTACTCTAGTCACCCCAGCACCTTAGATTTCATACATCACCATGCGCCACATTTCCACCTGTGACAGCCAGCCAAACCCACCGGGTCTCTCCCCTCTGTGTTTGCTTCAGGTCCTCCTCCTGCTTCTGCCCAGTCTGTACCCCTGCCAGGGACCTCTTCACATTAAGCAGATCCGGTGGATTTTAGGTCGGATTTGAAGAACTGCCTTTTTGTACTTTCTTCTAGAGTAAAGTACAGATCCCCTTGGCGCGAATACAAGACTTGGCAGAATTTTAGCCCCGTGTTTCTTTTCACATCTTATCTAATCTTTCGTTATGACACATACTGAAAACCTATGCTTCACTACTTAGTTAGGAAATTATCTTAATCTCATCTATCCCGAGACATTTCTTTTTTCTCCAAGATAATATCACTGGATTTACTGTTTTTACTGTCAATTTTTTCACATTTTAATAGCTCTGAATGCATTATGAGTCCACATAGTGATTTTGACATATTTTATGCCAGGCCTCACTTGGTTATTATTCTAGACTTGAGAAAACAAGTATATTCTCTCCTTTTTTAGTTACTCATGTATTTAAAGATGATTTCATGAATGTCTAGCAGTCCTGTCAATTGTTGAAAACTTCAGTGACAACTTCTGGTAAATTCAGGAAAGTGCTAGCATCAAAATGGATCACTGGCTTGAGCAATGTTTCAAGACAACCTCAGAGCGTTCTTCTAATGAATGTTAATGTTACGTCACTGCTGCTCTTGTTACAGCACTCAGAGAAGCACAGGCTTTCCCATGTCCATCAAAATGACAGCAGGGACTCATGCTCTGAATGTTAAATGCTTTAGGAAGAGCTTCATTTATTTTGTTTATATTATATTTTCCTATAGAAAAATGATACAAAAGTGAACATGGTGAGTTTTCCTTTTTTGGAGATATATAAAGTAGTACTACACCTTAAAATGTACTTTACATCATACAATATAATGTACTCTATGATGTAAGTATATTTCACACTAGTATCTTAGATTCAATGAAATAAACAGTTTGAAAGTTTCACTACTTATGTTTTGGATGAGTTGAATCTAAATTGCTCTGAATCTAAATTTTTTCATCTGAAAATGTTCATAGAACCCAGCTCATAGAAATATTTTGAAGATTGGAGCAAACGACATGTAGGACTAACGTGTATAAGAATGTCATCTGCCCCTGTCTTAGCTATTATTTTATAAAAACTTGCTTATATAGCTTCCCAAGATCTACTATATTCCTCCGTAAGTACTTTTGTCTTCTTTCACTTTACAATCCACCTCTTGTCTTCCCCTTCCTAATATTATGGACTATATTAATGTACACGTGTGGCGAGCCGATCTAAGATGGCGTAAGGGGCGTAAGTCTCCGCCTCAGAGAAAAAACAAGCTGTTTCCTTGACCATATTTGGAAGAGTAGGCGGTGTTGGGGGGCGTGCCGAACCAGGGTATATAAGGGAGCTAATGCGGAAATAAAGGAGAATTTTTTAGGCTTGCACCTCCAGCAGTGTGTTGTGTTCTTACTTGCGGGACAAGAGGGACACGACATACACGCAAGTATAATATATACTGTGTCAATCATCAATCCCTGGCAAAAGTCCCTAACATCTATCCACAATCCCATTCAGTCGACTTTCATATTATTTTCCAAAAAACTTCTCAGATATATAATTGTATTTGTAATTATTTTAGTATGTGATTCTGAAATATAAGGATAACATGAACATAACTCTAATATGATTATGTATCTAAAATGATCATTAGTCCCTTAAGATTACCAAATATCTAGTGTTCAAATAATACATGTTTTGAATACATTGTAGTTATTATATTCTAATTACAAAGACTTGGATGTTATCGTATTTATCTCACAAAGCACTTTCAATAAAAATTGAAATAATTGAGTGGAAAGAGAAAATACAGAACAAAATATATTAAACACTAGATTCTTTAAATTTAATGCGACACATAACCAGCTACTAAAAATTTGGCTTTGAGAATACATTTGCTAAATAATGAAAACCTGGTGTGAAATACCTCACATATCACCAGGTTTACTCTGAATTTTAAAGGCTTTGATTGCCATCAGATTAGATTATTATGCTTTTATGAGATATGTGAAAAAGTTTAGTGTCAGCATTTATTGTTAAAACACTAATCACATATATTTCACTTTGTTTTTCAATCCATATTGTAGAATTATAACTCTTTAAATCCATTCACTCATTTAGCAGTTATCAACCATCTATAATGTGGTGCCAGTCACTTTCTGAGACACAGGAGGTAGGACAGCAAAACTGAAAATAGCAAAAGTTGCTACTTTCATGGAAATTATTACTAGTGAGGTGGAAGAAACAAACAAAATTATTCAATGTGTTTGTTGTGCGAAATCAGGTATTGAAGAAGATCACATGCACAGTGGTAAAATGGGATCACAATGGAGATGGGGCTGCAGATTGAATACGTGGTCTAGGAAGTTCTAACTGAGGTTTTCCTTTGCAACAATCATTCCCTTCCAATCGCTGTCTCATGAAGGAAATATTACCAAATAATATACCAGTGAGTATTCAGCACCATGATTATCATTTGTTCTCACTTAATTCGCCTCTTGAGCAAGAGTAAACACTGAAAGTGATCTGTAGGCCAAACAGGCCACGAAAGATTTATTTGACATGAAACTGTATAACTGAATTTCAAATGCATTCTTCACAAGGCTTCAGAATAAATAAAAATACAATTTATGCAAGTAACAAGGTTTAAAAAAATAGCACTTGAACATTTTTGCTTCACTCCAGACAAGTAATTGTATTAGTACAATAAGCCTAGGAAGAAGCCTCTAGTGCATTGTTCCAGGTAACCGTGGTAACCTCTGCTCAGAGCTGTTGAATTGCGCTGTCTGGGTGTCAACCTCCAACAGGACTTGGAGGAGGATTTAGAGGAGAAATGTAGAGCTGCTCTGGGCTCATGCAACTGATGTTAAAGCAGAAAGAACATCATTACTCTTGCAATCACTTCTTTGCCACAGGACACAATGAAGCACTTCCAGGGCAACTCAGATAACAAACAAGATAAATTTCATTTTAAAGATCAAGCAAACTGACCTGATTGAAAATAATTACTGATCAAAGCGTGCTTAATAACTGGAAGCACAAGACAGCTGTGGTATCCAAACTATATATTTATCTGGTCTCTGGACGTCTTTAAAGGTACTTTAAAAAAAAATCACTGAGTGCCCCAAGGTTGTGATAAGCCTGGCCCTCTGAAAGGACTAGTTATTCATAAGCGCGCTTTGAGATAATGATTTTTTTTTCTTGCTGGTTATGTTAGGAATCAAAGCCATAGCCTAGTGCATGCCAGGCAAATGCTCTACCCCTAAGCTGCAGTCTCCGTCCTCAAAGATTTTTACATATCTTTGTAGCTCTGGTCCAGTTCTATGATCTTACCTAAATATTAAAAATCAATTCAATCAATTATATGTGTACTCTCTCTGAGATTATTTATAAAGGAGGATGACTGTTTTCAACTCTTTAAACCTTTGTTTGTCTTCAATACTCAACCTCCACTACAGTTATAGTCAGTATTAAGGTAAGCAATCAAGATCTTTTTAATGATACATGTAAAAGACTACAGTTTAGCAATAGTGTCTGTCCAACTTGGCAAGAACATTCTCTACTTGAGCATGAGGAGCTAATTCATGCAATAATGTAAAATAAAGACATATAAAAGTATTTAGCATGCATATTTTTGTTTTAAACATTCTTAGAGAATTTTAAATGGACTCAACTGTTGATATACAAGAATCTGGTGTCCAAGCTGATAAAGGTAACTAGAAAAAGAATAGCTACACACTTACTAAGTATTTACATGACATCTTCCTTTACTTTCACTAAAATTGCTTTTTAAAATTTGCAATAATTGGACTGGGGATTTAGCTCAATGACTCTGTTGCCTGTCTTGAAAGCACAAGGACCCAGATTCAAGCCCCTGGTTAACCACATACAATACTGGGCATGGAGACTCATGCCCAACAGCAAATGACCACATACCACAGTGTCAGGTGTGGTGGCTCACACCTGTCATCTCAGCATTCAGGAGGCAGAAGAAGGAGGATTGCTGTGATGTGAGTTTGAGGCAGGGCTCAGGGCCAGCATGAACTACAAAAGGAGACCCTGTCTCAAAAAAAAAACCCAAAAACAAAAACAAAAAAACCCACTAAAATATTGTAATAATCCAATTTACATATGAAGAAACCAAGATTTTGAAAAGTGAGGTTATCTACCAATAGGTCTAGGTACTAAAGTGAAATGTAAGGAAGAATTCAGGACATGTGATGCTCCAGTTCCAAATTATAACACTATAGTCTTTTAAATTTTTTTTTAGTTAAGTTGAGGTTTTTGAAACAGGGTCTAGCTTTATAGTTCAGGCTGGTCCTGAACTCACTAAGTAGCCCAGGGTAGCATCGAATTCATAGTAATTTTCCTACCTCTGCCTTCTGAGTACTAGGATTACAGGCATGAGCTAGTATACCAGGCAACTACTATCTTTCTTCCTGTAAATATATGATTCTTAATTTTTTTTTTTTTTTTTTGAGACAGAGTCTTGCTTTTGTAGTTCAGGCTGGTCCTGAGCTCAGCCTCAAACTCACATCATAGCAATCCTACCACATCATAGGAACCTCCTGCTTCTGCCTTCTGAGTGCTGGGATTACAGGTGTGAGTCACCACGCCCGGCACTGTGGTATGTAGTACTGATTGCTGGTGGGCGTGAGTCTCCGTGCTTGGCATTGTTGTATGTGGTTACCAAGGATCAAACCTGGCCCTTGGGCTTGCAAGGCAGGTGTTGGAACTGCTGAGCTAAATCCCTGCCCCCAATCTTAAAACATTCTTGAATGTCTGATGCCATGTAAATTCTCCATGTCAATATGAATACTGTGGCTTTCCATTTTTAAATTATTTTCCCTTTTTGCAATGCTGGAGATTGAACCTAGGGACTTCACATACTAAGCAAATGTTCTATCGCTGATCCAAATTCCAAGCTCAGTGCTGTGCCTCTTACACTCTTACCATATTTTCTGATCCACACAAAGTACCTACATGGTCTAACAAGTTCAAATACACTGACCTAAAAAAAAAAAAAAAAAAAAAAAAAAAAAAAAAAAAAAAAAAAAAAAAAAAAAAAAAAAAAAAAAAAAAAAAAAAAAAAAAAAAAAGAATTATATAGAGTGGAAATGGTCTAGGAAGACATGGAATGTATGACCACCACACTATATAATGGAAAACAGATGCTGACAAGAAAAAAATTCAAAGTTATTACTGGAAATAGTGAAAATAGATTGAAGAAGACATTTGGGACTTGGACAACTGGTTATTTAACCTCTTTTCATATTTTGCATTCTCTAAACTTTCTTACTCTTTTTTCACTACATTTGTTTCTGCTTCTTTCATTTTTCTTTCAACTATTTTATAAACATCATTTCCTTCAAACTAATACCCTGAAATTGTTTTGCTATAAGATACTGCTGGATGTAGCATTTGGCGTGATGACATTCTGTAGTTAGCTGACACAGCCAATGAATTAGCACATATACTGGCAGGCCCACACACATACACCAAACTCAACAAGCCCATTAGATTTGAGATACAGTTAAAATATTTTAGCATTTTTTACAGGAGTGTTACAACAATGTTCATTTCCTCTGGAGGCTGTATCAGTGAAATTTTAACACACGTACATAAAACAAAAAGCAAATAACCTTATGCTCTTAAAAATACATGAATTCATGATCTATAATGGCATGTGTTTAAAAACTTAGCTCAAGCCACAGAATTAAAAATGAAGCTGAAAACATTATTCATTTGAAAACAATTCAGGTTCATCTTGTGGCATTAATCATTTTGTAGCAATGACTGGAAACTTTAGGGGACTTTTGGTCTTGCTTAAAACACAAGTGTATGTGTGTGTTTGCCACACCACTGGCCTACGAAAAGGTTTCTTTCTAGTGATTCTGTGCTATCAGGGAAAGCCAGCTAAGTCCTCTGCACAAGTAGGTTACAATGCTTATACACATATTCGACTCACACAACATCTTGGGTGGTAGTTTTCGCCAAAGTGATAGGATAAAACAATGTTTCAATAAAATTCCCATACCCCTCCCAGTACAGCAGAGATCTTACCAGGATTTTTCACCCATATACATACAACATATTAGGCTATGGATGTATATATAATGTCCTCTAATTGTGCAAATAAATAGAAGTATCATTTAGATGAATAAACATTTACTTTAAATTAATACTGAATTCCTATACTGCTCTTTTGTTATGCTTTCTCAATCAACAAACATTAAAAGGCCAATTTGCATAGCAGGAATTAATCATGGTTTACATTAAAAAGGGTCTTAAAATTTTGTAAAAGAGTCTTAATATTTATACTGTTTGCAATATACTGTAATAAAGTATAATGTTTCTTTGAGGAGTAGTGATTCACTTTAAATACATTAGGCAAGCTGATTGGGCTACATTTTAATAACTACATTAGGATTATCATTTTCAAAAAGCCAATCACTTTACTTTATCAATGAACTGGAGAAATATTAGAAGATCAGGAAGGCTTATCAGTTCAAGACACTTAAAGACAAATTCACTGGTAATAAAATTAATTTTTAATGATTTCCATACCATTTGGGAGATTCTCATTATATGAAATAAAAGCTAACCTAATAGTGTCTTAAAATCCCCTGATCATCACAGAAGTGTCATAGTTTTATGTTTAAGTCCTAATAGTAAAAACTTATACATTTTGGATAGAATAATATAAAATGTTTAAGATAATAATTTATAATTTTTTAAGTTTAAATCTTTGTAATGATTAAATTTATAAGAATTCCTCTTCCCCCCTACTTTAAGACATATATGGAACATTAGGGGTTACTAGCATGAAGTTGCTATTGACAGCTGATTGATTTTGGAGGGGCTTATGCCTCCAATGAATTATTTTAATGGGAGATATAAAGTATGTACTGTACAAAGGTATTCTGATTGCATATTCTCTACCTACTTACTTACTCTGTGTGCTATCACAAGAGCCAATATTTACCAACCAAGAAATACTAATCTCTAGCATTATTTTCTTTATAAGTTTTCACATTCAGCCTAGATACTAATATTATCTCATTTGACTATTTTTTCCTCTTTTTTACTAGGAATGCTTGATTTTTTTTTTTAACTGAGAATCGGACTCAGTGACTTTTCTCCTTTAAAATTATTTGTATATTTTGAAATGCGGTCTTAATAATTTACTAAATTGCCCAATAAAGGCTTAAACTTGTGACTTTCCTAACTTACTCACTCAACAGTGCTGGAATTACAGGCTGATCATTATTTTTATCACTTTCACATTTTACATACTTCAAACACTGTCTAAGCATACTTTAAAGTTATTGACGGTCAGAAGCGTGATGTTGTACTTTCAAAGGTGAGGAAAACACTAGTGGATTTTTAATCAGGGCTTTTCTCAACCCAAATGTCTTTTCCACGAACTGAGGAGTCAGGTTTGAGTATTATTTAGGTTATCAATGTTTTAAAATCTATGAGAAAAGTATCAGGCAGGCCTTGGAATTCATAAAATTTATAGGATCCTAGAAAAGTTATTTTTAACTCTTTGAGTCTTGATTAAATTATAGCACAGTTCACAAGAAAGCTTTTAGCCCTGCTTTAGCCAAAAAGATTAGGTTGTTAGAAGTGTGTTTGATGAAATCGTTCACCTGTTCCAGGGAGATGGCAGCCAGCTACAGATAACCCAGAGAGGACTTGGCCAAGAGCAAACACAGAGAATAAAGTATGGTGGATAGATTTCCTCTTCCTTGTAAGAATAAACTCTAAACACAAGGAGACTATTTTTCAAACAAACATGTATTGATGTCTTACAGGAAGAATACCTAAACTAACCAAGAAAAATCTACCCTCAGCCCCAAATAATCATGGCTTTAAAGGCGGCAGAATATGTGCTTAGCCACACGTCTCTCTGGTTTCCCAGTTACAATCACTTCTGGCTGTCAGTGCTACTTGACAAACATTTCCCTAGTAAACATTTAGTTGCAGGCTCAGTGCAAGGTGCTAGCAGAACACTGCAGAGACCAAACCTGCCCCATAGAAACTGGGCTCTGCTGAGTGATTTGGATAATACACAATGCAACGTGATGAAAGTTGGGGAGTTCTAAGAAGAGAGCCTAACCCAAGCTTAGATAGTCAGAAAAAGCTTGTCAGACAAGGGGATATCTAATCCTCTTGGAGGCTATGGCGTCATCTTTGTGAAAACTAGAACTGTATTTTTGCCTAAAGTGGAAGTGTGTGCCTCTTCTCACCAGCATCTCTTCCCACAGCACAAGTCTTGGAGACCGGCAGAACAGCTATGCTGTTTCAGTGACTGAAGCGCGGCAACATTTCAGGATTCCCGCTTCTTTGGAACGCAATGAAGAGAGACATTCAAAGGGTAAACTGTGGTTGAATTTCCAAGCGCATTACATTGCTCCGCTCCCTATATACACACATTCACTCGGGTCTGAAGCTTGATAACATAGTAAGACTATTTGCTGCTTCATGGAAGGTTCCTGACCTTCTTGTTTGGCCTGTCTGTCCTGTTGTTTGTAGTTACATAGAAACTTAACATAACGCAATGGAGAACAGCTTTGAAATCACATCACATTAGTGATAAGAGGGTGGGCTTCGCTCTAGCTTAGTGAATATGATTTGAATTAGTAGTTTCCTGAATGTGTTGTAGAAGCTCACAACCACTTCTGACTGTCTTTGCATCTCCATGGCCTTTGACAAAGATGGTGGCCAGCCGCCGTGGAAGGACTTCGCATGCTAAAAACTACATTTTCAAAATGCTCTTGCATTCTTGGTTTCATGCATGAACATGTGTCTAAAATGAGCTGAATTACACACGCTTGGCTCCTGTCATGGTTGATAGGGCTGGATCTAATACAGAATGAGTCATTGACTTGAGCTGAGATCATTATACCTCTAATGTTCTTTTAGAACGTTTTAACTAAATTGGTGACTAATCATAAATATATAACAAAGAATATCCTCTGGAAATTTCTATAGAGAATACTGCATTTTTTTGTTTTACCCTGAAAGTGTTCTAATAATAGGCATTAACAATTTTAAAGCACAATTGCAGGGTTCACTTTTATAGTAAAGTGGATATTATTTGCATTCTCACTGATCTATAACAAGATTTCAGCAAGGGAATCCTGAAAGCAATAAAAGCACTAGATTGTTAAGCATCTACTGCATGTGGTTCCACAGGCATCACCAACATTAGCCGGTGGTTAAGTACAGTCTGTTGGTTATGCTCCGAAAGGTAATATCACTAGCCAGGATTCAAACTCCACTCTAACCATGAAGTCATTTGAGTTTTCATGTCTCCTAACGTGCCTTGAAAATGTTTCTCCCTTCTTGTTAAGTATTATTTATAATTCTAATTCTCAATTCCTACTCTGTTGTCTCTTGTTATACAATTTAATAGCTAAAAAGTCATCTTTCAATCAGGAAGTGACTAGCTGAAGTGCTTTCAAACTATGTACATTTAAAACAAAATCTTCCTTCCTCTTCAAATGAGCCAATTTAATTTGAGTTTTCCAATACAGCTAAACCAGGAAGGGTTTAAATGCAGAGTCTTCACTGACCTCTCCACATCCACACCTCTACCTTTTAGGTCTGCTTTATGGCTGGGGAACCTGGCCGGGTGGGACTCATGAACAAGACTGCTTGTCCTCAGGGTCTTAGTTGGATTTGACTAATGAGAGGCAACAGCAGAGACCACTGAGCCAGAGGAAGGTAAGCTCTGAGTTTTCCAACTTGCTCTACTCCTTTCAGACACTTAGATGAAGCATTCCAGAATGGCGTCTACAAAACTTTGTGCTTTTAACCACTGCAACACAACTGCTTCCTCCCCTCTTACTCTGAGCATAGAGCACCCAAATCTCCTTTTTTGCTAGCTCTGAGGAACTTACCCCAAGCTTGGTAATAGATTTGCCCTACTGAATATGTCACCTTTTCCTTGACTGACTTAATTTAAAATAAGTAATATATTCTGAATTGGAACTTTGAGAAATAAATGAGGCTATCATTTAATTTCTTAATATGTACACAAGTAACTACTTTATTTGAAACAGTTGCTTCACTGTATCTTTTTTCCTTTTTTATCCTTTACTGATTTCATGATAAATTCCTCCCCTTACTCCAACAAGAGTTCTTTTTCTATAATGCAATATATTTATCAGACATTGTTGATTTCTGTTTATATAGAGAGAAAGTTCATGTGTGATTCAGACAACCTGAGGTTGAAGAGTCTGGGGATGAACCTTTGGGATGAACTCGTTCTGCAGTGTAGGAAATTTCTAACTTTCACACTATGTAACAGCCAAAGAAATTTAGTAAGTGGCAGCTGAGTGGTTGAGATTCCACCAAATAATTCAGCAAGATTTCAGATTTTGTAAACATTTGAGTATCAGTTAAAAAAGTATTTAGAAGTAAAACCCACCCATTAGAGAAATGCATATGTAGTTGTTACATATAGATTATTTTATTTTGGAGATTTAAACTTCTGAAAGCTTACGGGGGAAAAAACTGTTCAAACAGCTGATTGTATTTTTGCTTTATTATTTCTTTTACTTTGTCTGAACTTTCACTCACTTAACTTTCTCAATACCATATACTTAACACTGCTTGGATAAACAAAAACCATCTTCAGCTTTACTTCACAAAAATATAGGTGGAATAAAATAATCTCAAAGTTAAAATACAGAGATCACAAAGTTCAGAAGTAAAATGTTTTCTAGATTAAAAACAGATACATCATGACTAAGCAAGTATTGCTAGTGATCAGTTAAGATTACATTTAAGAAATCACTGAAAAGTGTAGCTCTATTACAGCTAGAAATAAATGGTTCAATAGCATTTTTCTGCCCTAAATAATCCAAAAATGCATTTATAGTCCTACAAGAGGAGTAATTCCTAATCGCTCCTTTGGGAGAAATAGGTGAACATTTTAAATGTCATTCAGAATTGGAAAAAAAAAAACCTTACACACCTAGACAACTTCCTGCCCTCCAAACATGATGGAGAGGCCCTGATAACAATCATTATTACAACTTAATTGGTGTCAGAAACCCAAGTTCAAATTTATCTTCCCAGCACGTAGCTAAGAACTAGCTGAGCCAACAGTCTCCAAACATAAGATTACCATAGAATGAGCAAAACATCAAGGCCTATGACCTTGAATTTCTTTCCCTATCAATAATCCTGTCAAGATGCCAAAGGTACATTTTTTAAACCAAAACAAGCTGCTACAGTTTCCTTCAAGATGAAGTTGCTAACTCTATCTCTCCCAAACAGTGAAAGAAACCAAGCACTGGATGTCTATTCTGTCTGTGGGAAGTCGACAACACATCATCACTTTACTATTTTGATAAGACTTTATATTTAAAATGTTAAATACCAGAAAATGAACACATTTCCTCTTACTTTTCATTCTTCAACTTACCAAGAAAGTTGTAGGCATCCTCATATCTGTGGCACAGCTTAGACACTACTGTTATGGGTGAGTGAGTGCAAGTTAGGGTCAGACCCCACCCTTCTGAATCTAGTTGGACATTTCTATACTTACCCAAGCTCATCTCTGTATCTCACAGAATGTAACTCAGGAATGGCCAAAACAGATAGAAGGCCATGGACATAGTAGCTCACATATTTGTTATAATATATAATTTTGTGGTTAAAATATTTTGCACAGTTGGTCAGATGAATTACTAATTTTATTACATTAAGAAATGAAGACAAAAGAAATCAGAGTGGGAATAGGTCTCTAACCTTCATATGGCTCTTAATTCAGATTGGAAGACTCTAAATATGCTTTTCACTCACATTCTCTCTGCACACAGAAAAATCTTTTTTTTTTTTTTTTCACTCCTGCAGCCCTAGGAAAAGACTATAAGGCTGTCCATTTGAGTTGCTTGTATTTGGTAACTTTAAAGAGGAATACATACAGCATGTATAGCAGCACTGGACACTTACTATACATAGAGATTATTTCTTTCTTTAAAATTCCAAATTAGATTTATTTTCACTAAATAAAAACACCAATGATCACACTCATGCTCATAAACTTTCCTTGCTGCTTAAATGATTATTGACTTATAAAAAGACCATTAGCTTTTCCGTCTACACACGAATTAATTCCAATTATTTTGTTTGTCTTACTAGTAATATTTTTAGCATTTTAATGAATATTATTCCCCTACTATGTATGCTTCATATCCCTAAATAAAAAAGAAATAAAAGATGTATGACAATTTATAAAATTTTACAAATATTGTGCCTTTTTAAAGGAATTTATTCAAAAGTCATAGTCTGCTTGGGCCCACCCTGGCCTGCAAAGGTTGTTCTTCTACCAGTACTTACATACTATGATAGCTAAAGTAAGAAAATAAGAAAAGCCTTTCTTACTTAGAACTTTTCCTCTCTAAAAACCAACTTTGCCAGCCCTCTTACAGATATGCCTTGGTCTTCTGACATAAAGCACTTTGATAGGCTTTTCCTCTTTTCCTATCTCTGATTTTTTCCCCTGTCAGTTAGATATCCCTCAATGTGTCATTCTCTTCTCATCATTTCAAACTTTATCTTCTTCAAATGCTTCCCACTTAACAAGGAAAGTTCAACACTCAAATTAACAGATTTTTCAGAAGTAGGCATTCCTACTATATTGTTAAAGTTGTATTTTGTTTTCATAATTAATTGATGAATAAGGGCCTCCCTCAGTATTCATAGCATTTAGAATAGAGACTTACTGTAGATGAGTTATCAATAAATATTTGGCAAATAAAAGAATTGAATGAATGTATACATGGATGAATATATAAATTCAATTGAAAACTGCTACAGCTATTTGACACTTAATTGTAATGATTCTATCTTTAGATGTGGAAAACCCTGAGTCAATATGTTTTGCATAATGTTCTTTTTTCCCATTTTATTCAAATTAGTCATGATTAGCAAAAATTTTTATATTAAACCATTTGATTAAGAGGTTTTTTTTTTTAAAAAAAATAGAACTTTAGGAATGTTGAACTGAAAAGACCATTGTTCTGCTTAAATTGCATATGTGTAGAGTGCTAATACTTTTAGCAATTTGTCCTCGGAGAATTTATTAATGGGTTGCGTTTAATTATGTATGGTACATATCATAATTTGAATATTGTATTCAGATAGTACTCTACAAACACTACTGACTAGTTCTGATAAGAAAGCTAGCCTGAATGCCAGACCTCATGGCCTATGGGTTAATACATCATGAAGCAACACAACGGTGACAGCTGTGAATTCAGTGGGGAATAATTTAGTGCCTCAATTATCTATGGAAAGTCCCCTTTAAGGTAAAGTCATTGATAACTTGGATCTTAGCAACCAACTACCTGGATTCCCCTTCTTATATTATGTGTAAGCAGGAATCTTAGTGACCTTGACATCTAAATGCAGGGAGTCATGGATTTGTTACATAGCCACCTAAGGCTTTGACTGCCTGAATCCAGCCGACAGCCTAATTAAACAGCAAGAGATCCTGGGGGGGAATGTTAATGAGTCTACTTGGCAGCCAACAGTCTGTTCCCCAGATGGTGCAGGGTTATAAATTGTCTATAGGGTAAGAATAATGAAGGAAGTAAAATATAATGCAGAAAGAGACTCCTATATCCCAGGAACTTTCTGAGATACTAGCTCTACGATGAAGAAATTTGGAGAAGGTAATAAGTATTTGAGTAGAGAAGAAGTAGTGTTTGTTTATTGGTTGCTGTAAGAATATATCTAAAAAGGGCTCTGGCTTTTCAAAGGGACATCACTCAGTATAAACTGATATTGTGGGGGTGATTAAGGCACTTTTTAAAGTTGATAATAAAAATTTACAACTTAATTACAACACTGCCCATCATTTTCACATCAACTGGGGACAAGCTTACAAAACCAAAAAGATAACATTAGAAGGAAAAATGTATGTGACCGGCCAGGGATGTATCTCAGTGGCACCAAGTCTTCCTCACAAATGCAAGATCCTGAGTTTGATTCACACATTAGAGAGACAAAAATAAATAAATTTGGTAAAACAAAACAAAAAGGCCTATGTGAGTTATAATGAAAATATCAGTAGAATTGTATAAAAAAAATCTTTGCTTCAGTTGTCACATGGAAGGCAGTCTTCACACACAACAAGACTGTTCCATACACATGTTCCATACACACATGTTCCATACACATATCTCACACTAGCAAAACAAGTGCATAGCTTTCTTTTCATATGTGGCAGCCTATTCTCTTCAGCTCTCTTCTTTTTCTATTTGGTCATAAGTTTTCCAGTATGTTGTCATTGTGAACTTAGTAGAGAAATAAGATATCAACAAAATAAAATATCAAATATTTATTGAGTACTTAGAATAAATATCAACATTTTCATATTAACTGTGTACATGCTTACAAAACTAAAAAGATGTCAGAAATAGGTTCTCATATTAGTTACCATGAAAATACCTACAGCAACAACAAAGATTACTTCAACTGTACACCAAAGGCAGTCTTTGAAAACACACATGAAAAGTGCATACACTATGCACAAGTATGTTTTGTTTTCCTGCCCTTTTTTGTACTGCACAGTTGACATCTTTTTGGTTTTCTTGTTATCATAGTAGGCCTTAGGAGTGCTGTGCCTTCCTGTTCACCTGTCAGCTCACCAGCATGCTCCATAATTGTACTGAGTAGAGACCTGGGTAGAAACATTTTGTTTTTCCTCTGCTGTAAATGATCTCTTATGAATTCAAGTTCCAATTCCAAGAAAAATTTCTCTGTAGTGTTTTGCAGTTGTTATTTTATTTGCAAACTATCAAACTATTGATGGCATATCTGTTGAAGACTGAGTAAAACACAATCATTGGCTAAGGCTTTGTCTTATGACATCATTATGGCTGCATAACTCATCAACTTCCTTTCTGTCCTTAGTTTTGTTATAGAAAGTTTCTATTTCATACCTCTGTTTTGTTGATATTTCCCTATCAATATTTCCATCATAGTGCAATGCTGACATCAGCAGTATCATTTTAATTTTCTTTTTCTTTTTTTTTTTTTGACAGGGTCTTGCTTTGTAGTTCAGGCTGGCCCTGAGCTCAGCCTCAAACTCACATCATAGCAATCCTCCTGCCTCTGCCTCCTGAGTGCTGGGATTCCAGGCATGAGCCACCACACCTGGCACTGTGGTATGTGGTACTGGTTGCTGCTGGGGTAAGTCTCCATACCCACTATTGTTATGTGGTTACTGGGATCGAACCCCGGCCTTGTGCTTGCAAGACAGGCACCAGAATCACTGAGCTATATCCTCAGCCCTTAATTTTCTTTGTCCTACACAAGACCGATGCAAATCTTTCTAAAATCCAAAGACTGTACTGTATAATTCTCTGTTTCGAGATTGCAACATTTCATTTGGAATTTCTCCTTTGTTCCTGAACACAATTCCTATGCTGGTCAATTTGTTCTCTGTTAGAAAATGTAACATCAATTGGAAAGTGGTAAACCAATTGTTGAATGTCACATTCCAATTACTTTGGGAGATAAGAGCCACAAGTCAGTTCATAGCATTGTTTGTTTTCTAATTATCCTAATAAGAACATGATGGTTGAGTTCCAGAATAAATACCTAAATTAGAAGCATAGGAAATCTTTGTATTTACAAGAACATACATTCTTAAGCAATATTTGGGCCCATTAGTTTCCCATAAGTCTTTTACATTGCTGTAACTACAGTGAGAAATCCCTGCTAAGTATAGAAGAACTATGAAGGCTTTCAGTTCATCTAGTGAGGTGTCATAATAAATGCATTTCTGAATATGAATATTGGGGATCTGCACAGGAAGAGGACCCTACAGGAACTTATCTACTACCCTTCTCATAATGAATAAGGACCATTGCTACATGGGCAGGACATTCCAGTCTTTCCCACAGTGCTCGGGCCCTGATCTCACACATGACCAGCCCTAGAGGAACATCCCACAGAGACTATATCTCCTATCTGCACACACTGATGCTTGTGTCCTAACTTCTTGTGGACATGCACGTGGGAAAGAGACCACAGAGATTCCATTTATGTGTCTGTGTACACTGAATAATTGTGGCAGCAGTTGCTAGGACCTAGGCAGAGGCCTTCAGTGCATGACTCTGCCATGTCAATCACAGCAACAAAACACCCACTGGAAGAGTGAAGAAATTCTGTTGACTACAGCCATTGGTGAATTGCTGGAGTCAGTAGCACCTACAGAAACTTGGTCTCTTAAAGAGTTCAAGTCTAGAAGAGCTTATTGAACTCAACTCAGGTTTTATAGCCAGAAATTACACAGAGGGATGAAAGCTGTCTCCTTGTGCCTAGTTAATTCTGATCCGCAGGCTACTGCCTATACTATTTATAGGAGAAACCAGATCCACACCATGAAGAGCCCTTTCATAGTGTTTTCAGCTTTTTTTTTCTTTTTTTGCTGTTATTATTTTTCTTTCCATTTTTGATTTCTCTTTCATTCTTCATTTCAATATTTTCTTGTTACTAAGTCTGTCCAATTTCAGATTTGTTCTTCTTTCAATTGTTCTTATTTTTACAGGAAAGGGAAAATAGTCTCTTGTTAGCTTATTCTTCCTAGGTACCCCTATTCTTCTGTTCCTTCTTCATCTCTTGTCCTCTGGCCAGTATCAATTCCGAGAAGTTAATGCATTTTAGTCTTTCCTACTCTCTCTTTCTTCTGCGCTACTATAGAAGGGTGAATACAGTTTCTAATGTCCTCTTGTTATTCTGCTCAGCTTTGTATTTGTCTATTCTGTCTCTTTTGTCCCTAGCCTCTATCACTTTCCTGAGATTTGATGTGATTTTTATATATCCCCTAAACCAATTTATAATCTCTCCTTCTATCTTTCTACCCCCCCAATCTCTGGAGACCTTAATTCTCAGAAGGTTATGCTGCTATATTGAAGGACCCATATATTGTAACCATATTTCTAGTTAGTTATAAATTTTGGCATATGGTCATAGATCTAAGTCATGAAGTTAAAGGAATCAGAATAGTAATTTCCAGTGCTTGTCATTTCCTATGATGTGTTTGATACTATTGATGATATTGATTGTGTCATGTCAACTAAGGTGACATGAATGTTCTATTTAAGTACTTTCCATGGTATGCCAGAATGAGATCACTTGGTTATTACAGAACAAAGAAGGACAACCCAGGAAGTACCATCTCCTTAAGGATTCCAGATATTAAGAAGAAAGAGACTTGCATTAAACATTGACAAGACAACAAACTAGGAATTAAAACAAAAACATCAGTAACAACAACAACAACAACAACAAAAAAAAAACAGAAATGAGAAAAATTCAAAAACCCAAAAGAAAGATCATTACTACATGGGAATCCAAGGAAATTGGAAATAGAGCAAACTTAACTAAAAACACCAGGATTCTCTAAGCTGGTAGCAAAAGAGGGTCTATTAAAATGGAAATCAGAAATGCATTCTCAGATGGAAACAGAGATAGTATCTAAAGTGGAAGATGTGATTAACAACACTAAAGCAGAGATCAAAGACATTATAGAATCTCAGATATGAAAGTAATGGAATCTGTTAAATAGCTTCAAATAGATTTCCAGGAGAAGAAAAACCCACAAGTTTGAAAAAACAGTATGAATGAGTATGAAAACAGAATATTAGATTCCAAAAGTGAAATATTCCAAAAGAGAAAGACCCAACCAGAAAAGAGAACTATAGGCCAGTCTTCCTAATGAACACTGATGCAAAAATCCTCAATAGGATACTGGCAAGCAGAATACAGAGAATCATCAAGAAGATCATACACCGTGATCAAGTTGGATTCATCCCAGGGATGCAAGGATGGTTCAATACATGTAAGTCAGTGAATGTAATACACTACATTAATCAATTCAAGGACAACAATGAAATGATCTCAACAGATGGAGAAAATCATTTGACAAAAATCCAACACCCATCCATGGTTAAAATCCTACAGAAAATTGGAACAGATTGTCTTTGTCTCACCCTGATAGAAGCTTTTTATGAGAAACCAAGAGCCAGCATCATACTAAATGGTCAAAACCTGAAACTTTTCATGCTAAATAAGAAACAAGACAAGGAAGTCCACTATCACGACTCTTGTTCAATATAGTTTGAGAAACATTAGCCACAACAATTATATAAGAGTAAGAAAAAAAGGATTAAAGATAGGAAGGGAAGAAGCTGTCATTATTTACTGATGGCATATATATATATATATATATATATATATATATATATATATATATATTTCTAAAAATTCAGCCAAAAGACTACTAGACTTAATTGCCAGGTTTAATTACATAGTTGGTTATAAGTTCAACACTTAAAAAACAATAACCATTATATACACAAATAATAGACTCACTGAAAGAGAAATTGGGGAATCAATTACTTTCACAATAGTATCCAAAAAATGAAATATCTGGGAATCAATCTAACAAGGGAGGAGAAAGATCTCTATTCCAAAAGTGATAGCACTATGAAGAGAAAAATTGAAGAGGATATCAGAAAATTGAAAGACATCTTTCATTCCTGGGTAGGAAGAACCAATATTATGAAAATGGGCATAATCCCACAACTACTACACAGATTCAATGCATTCCAGATTGAAATCTCAATGGTATATTCCACAGAGCTAGAGAAAATAATCCAAAAATTCATCTGGAACTATAAGAGACTCAGAATAGCAAAAGTAATCCTAGACAACAAGATCATGGATGGAGGTATCACAATCCCCAATTTGAAATTACACTACCACTGTGATAAAATAAGTATGATTCTGGCAAAGAAACAGACCCACGGATCAGTGGAACAGACTAGACGACAAAGAACTCAGATATACTAAGGCAACTCATCTTTCACAAACACCCTTAATGGAAGAAAGATAGACTCTTTAAGAAATAGTACTAGAAAAACTGGGTTTCAATTTGCCAAAGATTAATGCTAGATCCAAGTCTTTCAACATTCACCAAACTAAAATCAAAGTGTATTATAAACCTAAAAATTAAGATGTAAACACTAAACCTGCTGGAACATGGGTCAGGTTGAACTCTTGGAGATACTGACATAGGAAAAGACCTTATGAACTAAACCTCACCAGCATGGGAATTAGCAGAAAGAATTAACAACTGGAATTCCATATTAATAAAAACTTCTGCACAGCAGTAGAAACAATCAACAGAGCAAAAAGAGAGCCAACAATATGGTAAACATCTTTTACCAGATATTTTTTAGAGAAAGAGCTATATAAAGTATATATATCTAGAGCATATAAAGAATTTTTTAAATGCTTCCATATTTAAAGGCCCAATTCAAAAATGGGCATCTCAAATGAGGAGAGAGACATTTTTTTCAGATGAAGAAGTAAAGGCTAGAAAGATACATGAAGAAATATTCAATATCCCTGGTCATTTATGACATGCATATGGAAAAAATACTGAGATTTCATTTTACTCCACAAAGAAGGGCTTCTATCAAGAAATAAACCAACACATGCTGGTGGGGCTGTGTGGAGACAGGAACTCTTCTCCACTGTTTGTGAGAATGTGGACTAGTGCAGCTACTGTGAAGATCACTGTGGAAATTCCTCAAAAAACCAGAATTAGAGGTTCTATACCTATATACCTATCAGTTCCCCTGATAGGTATATACACAAAAGAATTAAAATAATTAAGCACAGGTACATGTATGCACCCATGTTTATAGCAGCTCAGTTTGTGATACCTAAATCTCATGAACAGTTCAAATCCCTATCAACTGGAGAATGGATAAAAGCAATGAGGTTATTTTTTTTAAAATACAGTGGAGTATCAGCCATAAAAATGATAATTTTGATTCATTTATACTCAAGTGGATGTACTTTGAGGACATACTCATACTTGAAATAAATAGGAAAGAGATATTTAAATACAATATCTCTTCTCTAGTATGGAACACTGTAGGTATAAATCAATGTCAAAATGTATGATGGGTAATGTGAAATAGGAAGAAAACATGCACAAGGAAAAGGGAAATGGGTAGGGGAGAGTAAAGAAAAAGAAAAAAATTGATAGTTTAAAAATGAATCAAAGACTTATGTATATGGATGTGATGGCTGTAGTGTGGGCAGGGGAAAGAAGAAAAACTGAGATTCAACACGTGTCATGCACAAGTACAAATTTTTAAGGTTGACTTATAATAATGTATGTATGAAATGTACAAATAAAATCAATTTTTAAAAAGAATAGGAAAATTGATACATATAGAACATTTTAACTGTCTTTTCAGTCCATATGTAATGCACAGCATCTTGAAGCATTTCGTCTGTTACAATTTCCAACACTGAATCACAGTGCTACCATTCTGTCCAATATATTTCACCTGTGCAAGACCCTCACTATACTTTTGGAGTTACTTCTCACATTGCATAATAACTTGTAGCTCCACGACCATTTTAGAACATTTTGACTAGTCAAATATGTATTCCTTGCTGTTTTTTTTTTTCCATCCTAGTCAAGGATTTCTGCATTCCCTGAGTCTGTATGAGTGGGTGCCTGTCCCATCTCCTGTCATAGGAACTTTGGCTCACACGGCCAATGTCAAAGTCATCATTGTCATCGTCATCATCATCATTATCTACCCACACCACTCGTCTGTTATGAAAACATGCATTTTAACGAAATGAATCATCTTCACTAATCATGCACGAGGAATCTGATAATTTGCTTTTGGATCTTATCCAAAACTTCTGGATCTGTTTTTCCATGTGAAATTATACTGAATCTGAGATTTCTATCAGAAAAATCAAAAGAAAATTTTTAGAAAAAAACTCCTATAATGGTGTCAGTTTATTATACTCTCTGTCATGCTCAGGTAAACATATGTAAACCCTGTTAGCTGGAGCATCATGTGGGCAAAAATCCCTGACTGACATTTTTGCACACATGCATATCACTGCTATTCATCATACCAAGTGGGTAAACATAGACATTATTTCCTGTATCCTCCAGGCAAAAGTACTAAAATGCACAGATGGTTGCTATTATGCTTAAGTTAAAAAAAATACAGTAGAAAAGTGAGGAATGTGTTAGTGAATCCAGAGTTATGCTCCACCAGGTTAATTACTCCTTTTATTCAATGGATATCTGAAAGCCACAGTCAAATTTTACCTTTGAAGTACTGAAAGGACAACTTTAAGAGCTTTTAGTGGTGAAATTATCCTTCAGGATCTCCAGCAATTTTCAACTCCTATGTTCATGTATATGTAATTCCTTTTGCATAAGCATGATTGTCTTCTGGATAACACAACATGACAAAGTATATCACATTTTTGATGAGGTGATGCTATTTTAGACTCTCCTCTTAACAGATTGGCATGAAAGATTTTTCTACAGAACATAAAGAAACAAGCTGGAAGGATATTAACTATATGGGCCTTGGGGCAAGGAATTCAAATGACTTCTAGTAGTTGAAGGCCACCATTCAATAACCACAAGGAACTGAATTCTGTTAAGAATCTACCTTTATAAGATGAATTCCAGAGAAAAATGCAACCAGTAAATCTTGATTGTAGCCTTGTGAAACTCAGGAGAAAACACCCTGCTGAGCTATGTGTTGAACACAGATTTACAAAAACTGAGCTAATAATGTGGATCATTGTAAGCCATTAAAATCTGTGTAAATAAATAATGCAGCAACAGAAAACTAATGCATTACTTAAGAATTACTATTATGGTATATAACTGTAAATGTTAGAATTCTCAAATCTTGGTAGCACTTCTAAAATTCATCCATTGTAATTTTTCATCTTCACTCTCCAGGATAAAGTTCATTGTTATACTAGTTCTTTTTACATCTTATTTTACATAAACCAAGGATAGCTAGGATTTAAACCCAAGACTTGGTCATGGTAGGCTAGCTTTCTAAAATTTTTCCACATTCTCAGCCCTACTGTGCCGTCTCTAATTTAACAGAATTAGAGGTTATTTGATAATAATAGGGGAAACACACACAGAAAGGAAAGAATAAAAGAAATAATGAACTAAAGGGGGGAGAGAGAGAGAGAGAGAGAGAGAGAGAGAGAGAGAGAGAGAACACTTGAAGACAAGACAGCACTAGCTGGCTAGACTATTAGACTTTTATGTTTTCCCTTTATGTGAAAACAACCAACCTCTACTTTTTCACTCACTTGACATAGGTTTCCTGCTACTTACAACTAATGTATCATGAACATACACTGTTTTATTGTTTTTATAAGAGAAATGAAATCTTAAGAAATCAAATGGTTTGTCAAATGCCATATATCTAGTATAAAAATATAATGCCTTTTTTTTTCAGCTTCTTGCACCTTGCATCCTACTACTTCATATAGGAAGCCACACTTAGGACACAATATGAATATTCATTCAAAAACTTTACCAAGAGAAGCTCAGTAGTACAATTGTCAAAACTGAGTAAGAAAATCACGCTTGGTACCTAAGAATGTCTACATAGAAATATTTCATGAAAAATACTACTTCTGGACTGACCAGAACAATCTATTACTTTCCTTTTTCTACCGATTTATCATTTTGACTCTTCAATAAAAATGTTTAAGAAGTTAATCTTTATTGTCAATGATGGTTATGAATGAAAAAAGAATTTTATGTTACCACAGCAAGCTGACTGAAATTAATATTACCTTCCTGTCAACACAAAATAAAAGTAAGTACTCTAGGGCCCCTTCTCCACTTAAAAAAAATTCTATAGGAAAAGAATACTTTTTCCCTTTCTTCTTGTCCACATTAGGGATAAAACTTGTCAATTTGATTTTAATTCTAACAGACATTTTCCTAGAAGATAATTCTTGGTTTGAACAAAAATCCTTTGCCTGAAATTGAATGCCATTTTAAGGAAATGGCAAAAAAGAAAAACTGTACAATGTATAGCTGAACTGAAATAAAAATGTAGCCTTCAATTACTTTTTACTTCCAACCTATCAAAAATCTACCAAAATTAAAATACAAATCCCACTACCAAAGACATAGTAAAAGGTTGGAAGCATGTTTTAAAGGTCACATTATCTTAATGAAGTGCCACTTCCTGACAACATGGCTGTGATATTGGAATAATATACTCCATTTAGTGGGAAATGCACTGTGAAATGCATGCCCTCTGCACTCTAAACAAAGACATTGGTAATTTTCTTAAAAGGTCACACACAAATGTGTTATTTAAAACTAGGCATTTGCCAGTTGTGAATATATACATGAACAGTGAGTATCAGACACAGGAATTAGGACAGATTATTTGTAAAATGCCAGAAATTCTTGGCCAATACTTGTATTATTTAAAATTGTGTCAGCTAATTTCATTCTTTGATTGGTATCACTTTATCAAAATATCCGAGGAAAAATTAGGCAGAAGATTCAACCAAAATTTCATCTGGAACCTCCTGACTCAATTCAGAATAGCTTGAAAGTGAGTTTGTTATAGTTTGTTTTATTATTCCTTCATTCTATCTTTTTCCAGAAGAAATATGCATATTTTTATATGTAGAACAACTAGAGCTCTGGATATACCTTGCAATAGAGTATTTAACTTCCAGTCATGAAAAACCAAAATTAAAAATAAATCCAGTATATATAGCTAGTTATTAACTTTAAAAATATATGGTATTGAGCCAGAAATTTATCTCAGAGGAGCTGTCTCCAATGCACAAGTTCCTGAGTTCGAATCCTTATTAATATATATATAGATAGATATATATGAACATATACACACATATATTTATACACACATGCATATATATGTAAAATACACACACACACACACACACACACACATATATATATATATATATATATATATATATATATATATATATATATATACATACACACATATTTTCAATGATACACACACATATACACACACACACACACGGTATTAATAGCTTACGTAAAGATCAAATTTTTACTTGTAAGATTTATTTGATTTAAGTATAGTCAGTAAATATTGAAAATTGAAATTATTGCACCTATCATCCAAAAAAGAAAACACCTAATAATTTTATTTATCTGGCTAAATAATAAGCATTTACTGCTAAGGAAAAAAAGTATTTTTTAATCACTTTCACAAAGTTTGTTTAGCCAGAAAAGCCAAATAATTGAAATTCCATAAAAAATATAATTTAAGAGGGGCTTTAAAACAATGGTTGCCTAACCAGTGCCTGGACTACAGACAGAGTACATTGTCCTGAACCTTTAAGGTTGGAACTCTATCCTCTCATGTAATCATGGTAGGAAGCACAGCCCATAGCCAGTCATCAGGCCATGAGAGTAGAGCCCTCCTGAGTGAGATAAGTGCACTTATGAGACTGCACGCTTATGAGACCATTTTGCTGTGTGAGAACACAGTAAAAACATAACCAGCTACAATCCAAGAAGGATCACAAACTTTTCACCCGATATCAAATGTGCCAGTGACTTGATCATCTTCCAGTTGCCTGAACTTTGAAAATAAATTTCTGTCATTTATACACTACACAGCCTGTGGTGTAATAGGGGATTTTCCTGCATTTGCCATAGTGATGGTTTTCAAGGATACAACACAGCTAGGAAAGTGGATGAAAATTGGGCAAGTTAGAACACTCACAGAGCTGACTGTTGTAACTGAAATTCAGCTTTTTATTCTTGATTAAATGTTCCTTGATTGTTGCAAGACTTTGGATATGTTTTGGGTTTTGCAAAACTTACTATCAGTATTCTCATTACTCTTAGTAGAAAATGAAGTTTTGGAGTTCTGAACTCAGTTTTTACCCTCAGAGAAGCTTTTCCATTTTGGGAAGCAACTGAAAGTGAGTTCTCATAAGAAGAAGTTAGTTTTAAAGACAGACACTTGAATTAATCATACTACTCATAAGAAACTTGCATTCCTAAATATGGGCAATACAAAATTTAGAAAGAAAAATAAACAGGAAAAGTGAAACTAAAGCAAACAAAAAGTTCCTGGAAGGAACTTAGCTAACAGACTCTTGGTGGTCAAACTCTTTCTCAGAAATCAACACTGTAGCATCATCAGAATCCTCCTTGGTATCTGGAATCCACAGTTCTACTACAAAGCCACTCAATCAGAATTTGTACTTAAACAAATTCCCACAGTGGCAAATGCACAAGAGAGTTCAAGAAACACTAACCTTGAAAATAGATATTAGTCCTTAAATGTCACTTGACAAAATTGAATTTTCCTTCTTCCTTCAAACTTATACTTGTAAAAGTGAATGAAAACTGAAGCACATATTAAAATCCAAAGAAAACATTATTTCAAAAATCAAAAATTTAAACAGGGCACGTAATAATGGTTGGGAAATGCTTATGTTTGTCATCCATCTGAACATCTTGTGCAGCAAGATATGATGACCTTTTCTTTCAAATTATATGAATAGTGAGACTCACTGAAAAATAGTGATAATTCATTTCAAATCAAATGGAAAATTTGCTTAAAATATTGGAAGATAAAAGTTGTGTTTAATCTTTGGAGCAGAAGGCAGGCATGCCTCATGCTCCTTTTAAAATGTTTTGAGTTTTTAAGCCTGGGACTTCCTGCCTTTCCACATTTGGGCAGATACTGAGGTTCATGCATGGAATCCTGTAGGAATTATAGCCTAGAGAACATACATAAAATCATGCTGCCCACCAATTTGTGTATAATAAAACCTTTTGCTTTGATATAAGAATCTTGTGTTTCTTGTCAGTACCCATCAAACCTGCTACCCTAAAAGCAGTGTGAAAATCTTAGATCCTTCGTAGACTGTCACAGATGACCAAGGATCACTAGTAAATACATGAGAGGTCTGTAACATTTTAGTAGGAAATAAATAATCAAGATAGCTCTATGGGCTGTAGAAAATCAATCACAGACTATGTCAAGAAAAATTAAAGATCTGGTCTGGGGACTCTAGACATAAAATATGAATACCAGTGAATAAGATGGATAAAGAGGAAAAGAGAAAGTAAGAATTAAAAGAAATTTCCTTAAATGGACTTTGATGTTATCAGATGGAATGTGCATGAAGAGCTTAATACAGCATAAAAGGAGACTCAGACTTAATTTATATAGACATAAATTTTCAGAAGTTCAAGAGAATGGAGAAAATGCTACATGCCTATATCAATAAGTCAAAATTATTTTTTTCTACAAAGGAACAAGAATCCAAAAATTACTTGCTCATTTCAGCAAAATTTTATGATGAAGACAATATTCTCAAGGTTGGAGTAGGATAAAGAAGTAAAATATAAACTGAAAAATATATATGACTGTGTGAATTAAGCAATTTAAGGGTAAATTCAAATAATATTGAAACAAAGATGACAATGTTTACTTTTGGAAAACAATGATTGAAGTTACTCAAAGGGGGACAAAAATAAAATGAAATATACTGGGAAAAGAATAATTTTGGTGAAAAGGAACATTAACAACTAAGACTCAGGTGTAAAAGGCATTAGACATAAATTAAAACTCATTGAATGCTAGACTTTTAGATTTTCCTGTTTGCAATACTATCTATGAATTCAAACAATCTATGGAGTCTTACCACAAATAATAACTATAAATGCAGCATTACATAGGTGGTATATCCATGTTCAGAAATAGTTGAACACACAGTCTATCAGTTGCTCCTATAAAAAGAACGTGAAATGACAGCAGCTTACTAACCTCTAACTCTACCTCATGGCCATGCAGAAAACAGAGACAGATAAAGCTAAACAATGGAAAGGAACATTGAAAGTGATCTCTCTATTTCTCTTGTTGGAAGACAGTAGATGAAAGAAAAAGTATTGCAGGGGTAAATGATGAAAAGAAAGCTTTTGCAATGGTAAGGGGAATAAGAGTTGGAAGGACCAAGAGGAAGGGAAAAGCTTCAGATAAAAAAAGATTGAGGAAAAAAAAATTAAAATGTGTAATATACATTTATCAACTCACCATGTTAATCATGATTAATATAATCATGATTATATATTGAAAACCTGTGCTAATAAAAATAAAAAATAAACTATACCAAAAAAAAGTCATTAGCAACTCACTTGTCACAAGGAACATAGTCAATTACTAAAATAAGAATTATACTCCATAATCCCCAAAGATCAGATTTTAAATTGCAGAAAGTTGCTTGTGACAACTGCATGTAGCTTATTTGTTATGGTTAAGATTATATGAGTGTTCAAGGATGTTTTAACTTAGTTTTATATTGTAGCTTAAAACCTATAATTAATGAGGCACCAGGAAGACAGCAGTTGCTATGCATTCCTACAGTCAATGAAATAATGAGATAGAAAGATAGTAAGTTTACAATCTAAGTATTTCAACAGATTTGAAGAGGCAACAGAGGCAATGCAAATATCAAGATGGCAGAGGGGCCTGAGATTAAAGACAAAAGAGAGGAAGCATTCGACTTCGTCTTCTCATCTCTAATATTTGACTCCACTTCAAGATTTGACATTGAAGCTAAACTAGACAAATCCTTAGATGAAGTTAAAAATATACACTTGATTTCTTACCAAAGCAACACATAAAAATCATCTGTATTTCTTTACACTAAAAAAACAAAACAAAAAACAAATTAATACAATAAATCTAAATAGCATCAACAAGAATAAAATCAAAAATTAATAAAAACAAATGATGAGTTGAAATGAAATTGTATATTGATTAAAAAATGAAAAAAAAAGTTAATGTGTGCCCATAGATTGGAAAGTTCAGGGAGAAAATGCCCCTATTACTTAAAGCAATCTATAAACACAGTGAATTAAACATCAAAAATCCAATGGCATTATTCATAGAAATAGGAAAAAATGGTCAAAAACTGAAACCTTTCACACTACGATCAGGATCAAGACAAGGGTGTCTACTCTTACCACTTCTGTTCAATATAGTTCTGGAAACATTAGCCACCGCAATTAGGCAAGAGAAAGATATAAAAGGAATAAAGATAAGAAAATAAGTTAAATTGTCATTATTTGCTAATGACATGATGCTCTATATAAAGGATCCTAAAAATTCAACTAAAAACTGCTGGACTTAATCCCCAAATTTAGAAGCATAGATGGATACCAGGTCAATGCTCAAAAATCAATATCCTTTGTATGCACAAACAGCAGACTCACTGAGATAGAAATAGGGAAGTTATTACCTTCATTATATTACCCCCAAAAATGAAATATCTAGGGATGAGTGTAACAAAAGAGGTAAAAGACCTCTATTCTGAAAACTACAGCACTCTGAAAAAGGAAATAGAAAAAAGTATCAAAAAAATGGAAAGACATATCTTGCTCTTGTATAGGAAGAACCAATATCGTCAAAATGTCTATCCTCCCACAACTAAAATAAAGAGTCAATCCAATCCCGATAGAAATCTCAACAGTGTATTTCACAGATCTAGAGAAACAAATCCAAACATTCATCTGGAACCTTAAAAGACCTAGAATAGGGAAAGCAATTCTAAGTAACGAGGGCATGGTGGAGGGCATTACGATCCCAAACCTGAAACTATACTATAAAGCCACTGTGATAAAAACAGCATGGTACTGGCAAAATAACAGACCTGAGGATCAGTGGAGTAGATTAGAAGATCAAGAAACAACTCCAGATACACTAAGTCACCTCATCTTTGACAAAGGAGCCAAAAATCCTCAGTGGAGAAAAGATAGCAGCCTCTTTAAAAAATGGTGCTGGGAAAACTGTATTTCAATCCACCAAACACTAAAGTTAGACCTATCTCTTTCACCATGTACCAAGATAAAATCAAAGTGGATAAAAGACCTAAATATTAAAACAGATACACTAAACCTGTGGCAAAACAGATTAGGTAAAACTCTTGAAGATATTGGCTTAGGGAAAAGCTTCCTGAACAAAACCTCTATAGCATGAGAATTGGCAGAGGAAATCAATGAATGGGATCTCATCCTATTGAAAATTTTCTGCACAACAAAGGAAACCAGCAACAGAGTAAAAAGACAACCAAAAATACTGGAAAGAATCTTTACCAGCTGTGTCTCATACAAAGACCTAATATCTATAATATATTAAGAGTATTAAAAAAATCAGCCCAGACAAATTAAAAAACCCAGTTCAAAAATGAGCATCTGAAATGAACAGTTAATTTTCAGAGGAAGAAGTAAGAGTAGCTAAAAAGTATATGAAGAAATTCTCAACATCATTGGTCATTTGAGGGATGCAGATGAAAACTACACTAAGATTTTATCTCACTCCACAAAGAATGGCTGCTATCTCAGAATTAGTGAAAAACAAATATTGTCAAGATTGCAGAGAAGAAGGAAACCTTCTCCACTGTTGGTGGGAGTGTAGATTCATACAACCCCTGTGAAATCAGTGTGGAGATTCCTCAAAAAGCTAGGACTGAAAGTCCCATTTGACTTGACCATTGCTTTGCTAGGTATATACACAAAAGAATTAAAAGATTCATATCACAGTGACATATGTAGACCTATGTTACAGCAGCTCAGTTTGTGATTGCTAAAACTTGGAAACAACCCAACTGTCCATCAACAGGAAACTGGATAAAGATGTGGTTCTTTTATAGAATGGATTATTATTTTTCCATAAAAATGATAAGATTGAGTCATTCATACTCAAATGGGTACACCTTGAGGACATCCTATAAGTGAAATAAATAGGTCACAGATGTGTAAATATCATATGGTATGAGAAAAGGAAGATGTAAATGAGTTCTAATATATGTAGTTGATATTATAAAATATAAAATATTTAAAAAGAAAGAGGGTGTAGGGGTAAATTACAAGAGGAAAAAGAATGTGATAATGATAAAGAAAAAAGAAAACAAAGCTTATGTATATAGGAGGTGGGGGTTGCAGGGTGCGTGGAAGAAAGGAAAAATTGAGAATCAAGTCATGTCATATTCTGGTACAAACTCTCAATGATGAAGGCGATGAAATGTATTCATAATGTACCGATAAAGATTTGAATTTCAAATAAATAAATAAATAAATATATAGACGAAATATGATCCATTTTCTAAGTTTAAAAGAAAGTTAACCATGTGTAATAGTATGGATGATTCTGGAAGGTGTTATGCCACATGAAATAGACTAGGCCCAGAAAGATGAATATCCCATTCTGTCTCATGGATAACATCTCACAAATTTAACTCAGAGAGTTAAAAAGGAAACTTGTGGCTGTCTGGGGCCAGGACATTGGAGAAGTGGAGAGATCTTCATCAGAGGAATAAGCTAATAGATGTAAGATGAAGAAGTTGTGTGTATCTAATATATGGAACAACTTAAAAATAATATTCAATATATAGTGATACCTTGGTTATCAAACCACTCTAAGCTCTAACTTTCCACTACTAAACAGAAATGTCTTTGCTAAAAAAAACTTGCTTAGTGTTTATAACTTTACTGGATACTTAAAGTGAAAATCTGATTTGAAAAATTCTACAGTGGTCCAGAGTGACTCATATATCACATGTCGTTATAGTGATGTACAGGTGACACTCAGTCTAAGCTTCACCATCACCCAGTCAACAGATAGTGTTTGCCTTAGTGCATGAAAACACTCACATTCTGCTTTTATTTTGCACTTTATTTGTGTAAAATATGATAATCATGGTCCAAAAAGGTTAGTGCCAAAACTATCAGTAACGCTAGTAGGAGAATTGTGAGAAATACGATCAGGGTACAGCAAGAAATCATTGTGAAACTGGTTCCTAAAAACAGTAATTTCTAAGTGTTATTTAGAGGCCTAATCACCAATTATTTGGTTTTCCCTTTTTTCTCAAGGGAAAAGACGTGCAGTTCTAGAACTTTTCAGTGTTCACACGTAAATATGAAATAAACTGAATTCAGTAACTAAGATAAACCTCTAAAATTTTCTAACATAGTTTGTATTCTTATCACATATACGCAAAAGATGAGAATGTGAAGTGATGGACATGCTAATTAGCTTGATTGTAGTAATCATTTCACAATGTGTACTTTTCTCAACATGTCACATTTGACATTTTGAATATTTGCAATTTTTACTTGTCAAGTATATGTCAGTAGAGATGATGAATATATAGTTTATGTCTTTCCTCAGTAAAGATGATGAGTGTGTAATTTACCCTCTGTAAGGTCTAGAGATACATATATACCTCTAAATCCTGTAAAGAGCTCAGAAGAAATAAGGGGAACACTAACAAAAGTTATGATATTGGGGTCACTGAACTAGCTCAGTGGTTCTGGTGCCTGCCTAGCAATTGCAATATCCTGTGTTTGATCCCCAGTAATCACATACCACAAAATTGGACGTGGTGGCTCATGCCTGTAATACTAGCACTCAGCAGGCAAAGGCAGAAGGATTGCTGTGAGTTCAAAGCTCCCTTGGGCTACAAAGTGAGTTCATGGATGCCTGAACTACAAAGTGAGACCTTTTTTCTCTCTCTCTCCCTCTCTCTCTCTCTCACACACACACACACATGTTATGATGTCATTGCTGCACAATGAAGAAGTGTATGGAAACCACACTTAGGTAGCTGCTCATAAGAATGCTCTTGTTTTTATTCTGTAAAGATGGTTGCCTGAGAGTAGGTTATGAGCAAACAATTACAATAACTTATAAAAATAAACAAGGTGTATCTCTGAGCATGACACTAGTATCCAGGCATTTTAATAAAACCCAAAGACCTCAAGCTTTTTTTAGTCAATTACTGTGCAGACCACTCTGAACATGAGCAAAACCCTAAGTCACTTCACAAACACATATTCCTAAAACCAGGAAATTTTGAAAATGCTTCCTTTCACCTCAGAGTGCTGAAGTATACCTTTTCTTCCTACTTATATCTCAAAGGAACAAAAATTACTAATTATACTGGAAGTATTTTTAAGAACCTAGAGGAAAAGAAAGGCCAAATTAATAAATGTTTACTCTAAAATATAGTTAATAAGAATATATTCCAGACAGTAAATTTGGCAAACATATTGTCAGCATGAATTTTCACACTGAAAAGTGCTATATCCATGATATGCAAAATATCAATAATAATGTATTCCACCAGGGAGTTGCAGAAAATAAGGCCATGCCATGAATAAGAAACAACTTTTCAGGCTGACAAAAAAATTAAAGTGAGAAAGGGAAATGAATAAGAATGTATCGCAAATATTCAGTGGCATGCAGGGGCTGTATTTACAGTTGCATGGAGCGTGCTCAGGCATGAACATTTTCTGGGACTTGCGCTGACATATGTTTTTAAATATGAGGTTCTACTTCCCTTATTGCAGAATTAATATTGCATATCTGGAAAAACAGAAGAATGACCACACTTCACAGAGAGTAAAAATTATATGATGCTCTTGCCTATAAAAGTATGGTGGAGGATTTTATCAATAAATGACTTTTCATGTTCCAAACTTCAAACTATGAAAAACATTTGAATATGTATAATCTTCAATTGATTATTGAAGTAATGTCAGATCATAACTAAAGAAGAGGATAAAAGTGTTACAGGGATGTGCAATGATACTCAGGCTCTCCTTCGGATGGGATATGTAGTGCTGAGGTCGGGCAGAATCAATAAGATCTAAGCAATTTAAAAAATAAAAAAATGAAAGAGGATGTATTTTCATGAATGGAAGGATGACAAGAACTTGTATCTGTTTTAACTTTGTATAAATAAATGTGCTGTCCACTCACTGACATGAAAAAGTACAACACATGAATGTTGGGAGGTAGAAGATCAATGTGAAGTAGTAGCAAAGGAATAATATGATTGGAGTTTAGTTTAAAAAGAGTTATGCAGAAAACTACATGGAAAGCAGACAGTAGGGCAGTAAATGTAAAGGCAGGAGATAAATTAGGCTACATCTCAATAGGCCTGAGTGTTTTGTTTGGGATAAAAAAAGTGAAATTGTTCAAATGGAATCAAGTTGTACATATACTTAAAAGGAAAACCTTGTTTATAGATTAGATGTGGTAGGGCAGGAATAATACTGAAGATGCTTCACACTTGTTACCTGATGACAAGTGAAAACAAAGTATTGTGAAGTTTAGAAAATCATAGAAAAAATAAACAGCCTTGTTTGTATGCAGTTGGGTGGGGAGGCTTTATATATTTTGTTTTAGCTGAGATATTCCTAAACATTCAACTGGTCATGTCAAAGAGTTGGCTCTGTATATAAGATTTGAGCTCAGCAAAAGAGATTTAAACTTGGAATTTGGATCCAGATCTTGTCAAACCCCAGGTTTTAAACCCACAAGGAAGGATGAAATCATATAAATAGTAACTGTAGAGGGAGAAGCAAAGTTTCAAGGATAGAGCTCTAAGATATTCCTGTGATTAGAGGTCAGAAAGGAAGTAGAAGACAGAGAAAACATGGTATCTATGATGTGAGGCCAGGAACACGCTCCAGAGATAAAGGTTGCACTAGCTCTGTCACATGTTACTAACAGTGGAATTACAAGAAGGCTGAGATGGAACCATGCAAACTGACAACCGGGAGATGACTACTGATGCTGACAAAGAGTTTCAGTGACACCTACAAGAAAGGTTTCTTCTAAATCAGTTTAGCATGAATAAGATTCAGCCATGACAGAGAAGAAGTGCTTGTATAGATGAGCACTGGTCTGTGAGTGAAAATGAAATGGAAAACATAGACCGATCTGTTGCAGAGGAAGACATGGATAGAAGGGTTTTCAACAGACTTCTAAAAGGCAGGGATGATTACAGAAGACAGAGTATAGGCTTATAGGAGTGACCAAATAAGGGTTCTACAAATTTGTCAACACCCTATGAATACTAATCTTATGAACAGAGCCCCAAGTTCTGACACCGCCAACAACACAGTCTCTCCTAACACCATGGAAAAACAAAGATGAAAGAGCAGGGGGAGGACCTGGGCCATGTGAGAAATAGACACTGTCGGAAGAAGAATAAGTCTTCTCTTGCTTTACATTCCCAAAAGTAACAGAAGAATGTTTGAAGAGACTCACTCAGACTTTCTGAAACCACCAACACCAAGGGAATATTCACATCTCATACCCAGCCAATGATCCGTGTCCCCCCATGACATCTCTACCCACCAGCCTATTACCAGATATGGCTGTATAAAAAGATATCTTAGGGACAAGGAACACATTTTGTGTTTATGTTCTCCAACACTGGTGAAGAAGTGTTGGTCCTGAAGTGTGCTGATGAACACGGTCATCCCTACTGGCATCCATATGTATCCTACAGAGCTCTTAGGGCTTAAAGTAACTGGTTTAAAAAGTAAGGAAACAAATTTTATATATATGGGGGGGTGGTAGGGTGGGTGGGGCTATGGGAAAAAATGAGAATTAAGTTGTGTCTTATACTGGTACAAATCCCCATTATGGAGTACAATCATGATGTGTATATTTAATGTACCAATAAAGATAATTTAAAAAAAATGATTCATGTCTAGAGTACACCCATTTGATTACTTCAATGTTCTAGGAGTATACAGTTGACTACTGTGGTAAATAAAAGGGTGTTTTGTCAGTGAGGGGAGAATAACTCCACAGAAAGTGCTAAGATCACATACGTCTGCTGAGGAAATTATGTATCTTTGCTATTGTTTATCCTGAGAAGAAATTTAGGAAAATGTTGTTGAGGCTCGTCAGGAACTTGAGATGCTTCTGCCTCAGCTTTCTGAGAAAGGAAGATACTAGGCATGCCCCCTTCAACTGAAGATCTTTTAAAGTAATGGTGGAAGGTTCCTCAGAAAATAAAAGTTAGAGTGAAGCCATTAATAACATCTTCTTAGAAATTACCATATCATAGAGCTACCATGCTGCAAAAAATAATAAAAAGAAAGCAGCCTCATGGATGCTTCCCTACCAACATTACTGTTTCTTCTTTCTGCTCGTAAGGCCCTGGACTACATATTATGTAGAAGGACCTAATTGTTCATAATCTTAGCATGTGCCAATTGAGAAGAAGCAGGAGAGTCAGACACAGACAGCATGAAGAAATAAAGATGGCAGAGGTACAAGGACTCTTTTACAGGATAATAAGAAGTGCTAGAATAGAAAGCAATGACTGGAAAGAATAAATCTCTCTTCCACTCTGTGAGATGGGCTGAGGTCCTAAATCATTTGCTTGGCACATTTAAACGACTATATTTGTAATGAAAGTTCTGATGGTTAGAGTGTGAGGAGAAAAAACAAGGGGTTGAATAGAAAATGATAGAGTGGGGAGGCCTAGTTGTTATTTTTACTATTTATGTTTTGCAGTAAAGGAAACATTCAAAGCAGAGAACTTGTAGCAAAGATGTCTGAACATGGTGGGGTGGTCTGAGTACAACATAAAGGCATAGAATTCAAAACAAAAGTCTCATTGTTGGATGGCTTAGTGATTTAATTGTATCTTACATGTTTCTATCATATGGATTCTACAGAGCAGTGCTTGACTTGTGTCTCTGCAATGTGAAAATGAGGTTTGCACACCTGGCATTCTGCAGACATTTGTGAAATCATGGGATTTTCTTGGTATATTTAAGATAAATTATTAGTTTTAAAGAATGCACTAAAATTAAAGAAATACATTCAGGCAAATCCTTGATATAAAATATTTACTCAAATCATCATTACATGTTCCTAATGTATTTAGTAGCCTTAATACATTATATGATGGTATCACATATTTATTACTATAATGTAAGTTGATGGAATATCTTGCAGTCATTAATTTGAAAAATAAATTTGAAGAATATTGCTATGGAAACATTTTTAATGTATATATTGAAAAATAAGGAAAAAATAAATACAGAAAAAAGATTAGAGATAATATTTATTACTTCTAAGTTCAGAACATCTAACCTATTTTATACTTTCTATGTTTTAATGCTTTTCAAATTTAATAACTACAGTTGATTTGTATGAGTTACATAAAGGGGAGAAATAAAATACATGTGCATGTCTGTGTATTGTCGGGGTACACAGGATATCCCGAAATATAACCCTGAAAAATGGAAAAACTGTCAAAACTAGAAATGGATTTTGAATCCCTACCCTTCCTCTCTGAGGTGTGATCATAAAGGAATCCATACAGGATCTACTTCCCACGTCCCCTGAAGCAGGTTGTTAAAAACTTCACTTCAGAGAAGCCCTGCCAGTACAGAGATACTAAGAAAAGTCTGAACAAATAGGTCTTGCCAAATACCTCTCTCCCAGTTTACTATCATCTGGTCACATTCCAAATATATTCCAAATTTACATAACTGTCTATTGTTCATAACCGGATATTAATTCTGAGATGGTTAAACTGGATTGTCAGTTTATGGGTTCTGACAACTTCCAAGGGATTAGTAAAGCGCATGTCTGGATATCTCTGAGTGTGGGAGGATGCATCACTGTGAACGCCCTAGGTGGCCCTGGCAACTTCTTTGTCCCCATTCCTTTGCTCTTTGCTGGCTGCCACGAGGTGGGCAGCTTTGCTCCCCTAAACCTCTCCGCCATGATGTTCCTGTCTCAGAGCCAGACAGTCATGGTCTCCTTCTCATGAAAAAGTAAACCAAACTAAAGTTTTCCTCATGATATGGAGCACTGTATCCGAGCAATGGGAGAGCTGATCAATAGAACTTTTTGATTAATCAATTTATTAGGCTTTTCTCTTCATAATCTGTTGCTATCGACATGCCAGAGGTGAACTTTGCAAGGGGTAAGGAAAAGACATTACATCCTTTCCCCTAGTTTAAATACATATATACACAGAGATCTATTGCTCAATATATATCAACTCTAAACTGCATTAATCATTTATACATATTCATTTAATTGTTTGGTGAGATAAATGCACTCAACAAATATGATAACTTGCTATGAGTATATTCTGAAATGTGATGCTTTCTAGTACTAAGGATTTGTACTACTATACTTAATATTTTCTCTTTAAGTTTGCAAAATCTTCTTTATAAAAATTTTATCTAGAATCTACAATCTAATTTTGCAAATTTTACACAGTGCAAATTGCAAATCAATAGTACTTATCTCAAAGGAAGTGGAAGCAACTCTTGATTGTACTCATGGTAGCATAGAAATTAAAATCTTATGAAATCTGCTTCACATTTTTAAGTTTAGCTTTCACTCTTTGAGCTTACTTTACCACGGCTCATCCACATGATACATAACACAACTGTCAAACCAAATACTTCTGTTTCTGATAAATTGTTTGCCTCATAAATGCACTTCTAGGAATCAGGTGGAAGATTGAAAACACATTAGAAATTACTTAAATGTTCCAGAAAGCAACCAAACTTGTATATAAGGCAAGCTGTACTGAGTAATGTTTGTAACAGGCTAACAGGATTGAAGTACCTTCTCCTTAAACACAGACTCCTAAAGCAGAAGAAAGAACAGCGAGCAGGAAACAACTTATTAAACAACAAGTGCGCAAGTAGAAAAGGCAGAATCCTCTAGAGCCCTGTTAATTATCTCAGGGTCGGAAGCATTTGGAAGATTGTCTGGCAGTTCATAAGGCAGTCAGATGGCAGTGCCAACATGCAAGAGTCCCCAAGGTCCTGCAGTCACAGCACTGTCATATTTCAAATGACAGGTGATACTTAGGAACACACCGACACTAACCTCCTCAATTATAGTCAATGTCAAGGTTTTACAACAGGAGGTACTAATAAGTTTTAACACATATATTTCAAGATAGGAGGACTTTATAAAATGTAAGTGTTTAAAGCCTACTGCATGATACTAAAGACATCTTAGGAATACTCACATCCACATATCTTTGTTCATAACCTCTTGTGTAACAAAATGTACATGTTCCTTTATAATAAGAATGATTTTGTGAAATTTATAGGAGTTAGAAGGCATAGTTATTATTTTTCGTGTGTATACTAACAATTTATAGCAGGCTATTAGAGTTGTTTCACTTTTTAATATCATCATTCTAATTATATTTCAAACTTTAGGTATATATGTGTAGTTTTCTTTAAATTACAATTTTTCCTACATTTTACTGTAACTCTTTTTTTTTTTAGTCTTTCAATTTGTTTGAATGCATCTGTAACAATTCGCATCTTCCTTCTTTTTCTTTACTTTTAAGCCATATGATGGAATAAGTCATACAAATGGTAGTGTGTGCTTTCAGTAAACGTATGGTTCAACCTTTAATGAGAAACTAGAAGGATCATTCTGGCTCATGGTTGGTGTCTCAATTTCAAAATTAAAGTTGCTTTTATAAGAGATGACTTTCAGGTGGGGATTTTGGCTCCTTGAGTGGAAATAATTAAGGGAAGCAGTTGGAAAAAAAGAGACACAGGAGAATTAGATGACTTATGACCTGGTTCTAGAAGGATGAACCATAAAAATAAGCTTTAAATATTTGAGTGATCAGCTCTCTAAATATACATCTTCTGTCCTTTGTTAAATCACCTTGATTAGAGGCTTGTAGACAATTGGTAAAGTTTCCAAAGAGAGGCTGCTTGAAATTACATGCAAATTTCAAATTACATATGTATGTTTTCCTGGAGAGATGGTGCATAATATTTATCTAATTTGAAACCTGAAACTACAAGGCTAAACTATTAATACATTCTATTGGACTCTATTCCTCAACAATGTCCACATATAAATTAAGACTACAAACATGTGTTAAGGCAAGAAATTTCTTTAACACCCAAGTAGATTTTAATTTAATTTAAAAATAAAAGTTTTAAATGATTTTTATTTTGTGTATTCTGGAATTTGACAAAAAGTGTTAAGAACTGGAATAGTTCATTTGCATTCTGAATATATTGCATATGTTTTAATATATTATGAATTTACACTATTTGAGGAATATCATCAATATTCTTTTGACCATTTAGGAAACATTTTATGTGTACATAAACTGATCTTAAGAAAAACATTGAACTTCTGACATGAAACTTGAAGAACATCTTTAATATTTATTTATTAATGCATTTAAAATATTTGAAACCTTTGGCTGACTTAGTGTATATGATATAATTACTTCTGACTATGAGGAAAAAATACAGACATCCAGTTCTTCCAAGAATACACTATTAATCTTTTTTTAAATTCAAATCTTTATTGGTGCATGAATACACATCCTAATCGCATTCAACATTAAGAGTTTGTACCCAAATATGACATGACCTGATTCTCATTTTCCCCCTTCTCCCACCCACCTTGTAACCTCCACCTCCTATGTACAGAAGCTTTGTTTTCTTTTTTTATTATATCATTAATCTTAATCCTTATTTAGATTTTATGTCAAATGTGTAGCAATTATCCTTATCAATACATTCAGAGATTTTCATATTTAAAAATGAGTAGGCTACCACAAAAACAGAGAAACTATTAAGTTATAGCTTTTTATGTTTTAGTTTTCTTCTCAACATTTCAGTGGTAGCATTTTGCTACATGTGTCAGACAAACTTACCATTTAAAGTTAAAGATGCTTTTAAAGCATTTTGGGTTGTTGAAGCAGAAAAAAGAAGTAACTAAAACACATCAAGAAGAACATGAGAATCACCTCCCCTTGTTTGCTCCCTATTCTCCAGGGGAAACTTCCACTTGTGTTAAGTGATAGCTGCTCTACTTGCTGTTAAGAGGCTGCTCACATCTGGATCATAAAGTTTCTGAAGGTTAATCTCAGCTTCTAGCTGAAATGCCTTTGTTTCTATTGACTTCCATCACCTTCTTACGGATGAATAATTCTAGATACAGTTTTAAGTCAGTTCAACTAGATACAAGACTTAAGGGCTTTAAAACAAACAAACAAAAGAAGATTTTTTTCTTTGGCTAGATGTTCAAAATAAATGACTTATCTGACCTGTAATTTAAAAAGCAGACATTTGCCATTTCATGGTATTGGACATGAGCCTGGGTCATTGCTGAAATATAAAGAACAAAATACAAAATCCTAGGTGGTTTCACATTTCTTTCTACCAATTTTTTATATCTAATTTTATTTTTATTTTTTGATATAGAAAATATATATATCAAGAATACAGTAACTTTAAAAATATATATCTATTAGTGGTGGGATAAAGAAAGCTTTAAATTTAAGATTTAGAGAAGTGTACACAGAATGTTCAGATCATTCCAATGCAGAATTTACAAGATATTATTAGTGTTATCAGAGCTAATTTTTCTCCCTTAAAGTATCTGCTCAAAGAGGTCTTTTCAAAGGACTTGGTTGTATCACATAAAAAGATACATATTTTTCTCCTTAATGGCTCTGATCTTCTGGGGAGACATATTTGTAATTGAAATGGAAATAATTTTGAACTCAACACAGTATTTCTCCACCTGTGTTTCTTTGAATGTGAGAGTAACTTAAAATGTTACTGGTACACACTTCATTATTTATATACATTGGCGTGAATTCTAACTTATTACAAGATGTATCTACACTTGCTATAATATGGATCAATATTCATTACATTAATACATGAATATTTTTCTTCCTGAAGAACTAGGGTATATGATAGATGATAAAATGTTAGCTTTTTTCTCAAGCATGACACTTGAGGAAATAAAGAGCACACAAATCGGAAGCCCTTTGAATCCATCCACTTCTATTCACTACAACAGATGACAAGGATAATGCCTGGTGTGGCTGGCAGTGCCAGGCATAGTTTCATCTTTGAGTGTTGTGTGCCACTTAGACACACCACACTTCCATCAGATGAGTCGGTTCTCTCAGAAATGTATGTATTGATCCAAAAATTGAAAGCTGCTACCCTCTGCCAAAGTGCACAAAAGTCTGTCTGCTTGTCTTCAATGTATTATAAAGTAAAACTGCAAAAACTACATTACTGATCTTTTTCAGGCTAGCATCCTGATCTCTACATTATTAAAGAAAATATTATATATTTTTAAGAAGTTTGTATTTTATGCTGTAATGTACACAATAATATTTTAAGAAAAGCCAACTCTTAAACCATCTTTTCTTGTTGCTTATCTACATAAAATGTACTCAAATATATTTTGCTCAACAAAATAAATTAAATCACATTTATTCTAATTTAGCTATTATAGAGAAAAATATCTCAGTGATGAATGTGATCATAATGTATGCCACAAGAGGAATCACATTTATTATCTTGCTTTGTAATATTATGCTTTTCATTTTTACAATCAATGTCAAGAAATACTTTGTTATAATATACCCATTATGGTAGACAATAGCTGTTATGTCATGTATTATCTCTATACAATCAACTATAAGGCATTTATCAGCTTTTCTGTCAAAAAATTGAGAAATTGACAAGCATTTTCCTTGCTGCTAATGAAAATCCAATAGCCATTGATATTTCATATTTTCTGTAGCTAACCAGAAGCTCCAACTCATTAATCCAGGAATCATATGAGTTGTTCTGTTTCTAATACATAGTCTTCTCCCATTTCCAAGAAGCTTACTTCATCTCATATTGAATGATGTTTATAAGTCAAATAATTCTAAAAAATGATGCATAAATCTAAGTATGAATAAACTACACTACTATTAGGAAGGTCTACTGATTAAAATTTTAAAGAGGTCTTTTCATATCAAGTTTTCACGCCATGTATCCCAAAGGAATTCATCTTTTATATATGAGCCTGGACTTGGGCCATTCTTTCCAGACCTGTGTTTTTAGTAGTCCCTCATCTGCAGCTTTGCTTTCCAGGCTTTCAGTTACTGTGAGTCAACTGTGGTCTGAAAATACTTCAAAGGGAATTAAGAAGTAAATAATAAGTAAATCACACACCATTGTGAACAGCATGATGATCTCACTTCATTTCACATCCTCTGTCCTGGATGTGAATCATCTTTTGTCCACGATCTATGCTGTCCACACTACCTCCCTGTTATTCTCATGGTACCCATGTCAGTTATCACAGTCACTGTATCATCTTTCATCATCCAAAAAGGATAAGGCTGTTACAGAAAGATGTTTTTAAGAAATATCACATTTATATAATTTTATTACAATATAATTGTATGGTATATAATTAATCTCTTACTGTGCATGATTTCTATATTAAACTCTATCACAGGCATGTGTGTATAGGAAAAGTGTACTATATATAATTTTTGTACTATATATAATTTTTGGTACCATCACGCCATTTCAGGCGTCTTTGGATGCATATTGTATGGATGAGGGGATATTCATGTGTATCTCCTCAATGTCCAGAATGATATCTTCTACACAGAAAATTCAAAGCAATATAATTCAAAACAATATTTCACCTATTTATTTTTATTTTTTATATTACAACATTGGTTAGTGAACACATAACAAAATAATTTAATTAGTTCTAATTCCTGGCAAATTTACCATATCATGATCAGTCTTCTCAAAACTTCTGAAAAATTTACAAAGACCTTAAGATAGTATCTTAAAGAGTAAATATTTATTTAGAACTTAAACATACATTCTGACTGGATAAAAACAAAAGCCTATTGAAAGAACCCCAGATAATAATAATAGTTTCATTATAGTTAAATTCTATCTAATCAACCAGAGAAATAAATTCCACCAATCCTTGGCAGAGAAAACAGCATCCTCAGGTATCCTGAGCTTCTAAACAAACAAACAAACCTGTGGGATTTTCCAGAGCAGGAATAATATACACTGTCATCTCTCCAGGTTGTGGTAGAGTGTTTGACTTAAGGTAGGGACTGACACATTTGTAATGGATGCAGAATCGCATCATTTCACACCACAGTGCTGTGCATCTCGAGCTGTTTTTTCCTTTGTATGATTGATTTCTCTTGATATATCAATAAATTCCCCATCAATCTCCCTTAGCCAAAGTATGCCTTTAGAAGCTAGAAGGAATGTGTATCCAGTGTTTGGATAGAAACAGAATGAAGGGTAATTCGACCACAAAAGAGTTTAAACTCTTGAAGCTGGCCTTATTAACTATGTTTTATATAAATAAGAGTTTAGACAACCATGGTTAAAAGTTTAACCAGTGAATGCTACATATATAGTACTTAATGTATCATTCTCTCTAACTGCCCAACTATTATGAAGTTGAGTTAAAGCCATATTTGAAAAGATGCTCCTGACATGACATATTTTATGCTATAGATTTATAATCTAAGCCAAATTGGAACTCAATTATCTAAGTGTTCTATTATGTTAAATCAAGTACACAAAGCCTTTGAAATTTGTCTATCAGAACATGTAGTCTCCAAGTATGGTACTATAATAGTTACAAAATATTTTTTAGCATCCCTATTATATCCGCATTCTTAAAATATAGTCCTTAAGATTCTGTACCTATAGACTTGGCTGTATCTTCTAAATCTAGCATTTAATAAACAATGATCATCTATTGTGATCAAGTTTCTCTTTCACATGCTCCACAGATACAAAGTACGAGAAGTGTGTGCTACTTCCGATGGTTAACTCATTCCAGAAAAATGATGTATGTTTTTAGAAACACAAAAATCTCCACCCTCTCATTTGTATGTAGCATGTAACAAGGAATGGAAGGATGTTTTGCATGTGATAGGGTGTGGATTCTGGAGGTTGCAAAGGAAGCATAGAGTGTGTGAAAGGCACTTAGTGGTTTTATTGGTCCACAAGCTCAATATGAAATACTTGAAGACTTGGAGACTACTGAATTCCGTACACACCTCTATTATATCATTTGTATTGATTTGTAATTTTTCACACCATGAAATTTTTGCCCCTAATACTCTGTGAGCTATTGGAAGATCAGAACTGTATCTTTTTTATCTTTTTATCTGCAAGTTGTAGTAAATAACTAGGCACTGCGTAAGCTGAAGAAACATTTGTGGATTAAAGAACCAAAGGATCAAAGAAATAAATGAACAAACTGAGCATATTCAGGGCCAGCAATGAGACTCATGCATCGGGAGTATGGTGCTTCATGACTCCTTTTCTCCTTTTGATAATTGACTTCTTTCAGGGCCTACAACTCTGGTATGTTATTCTTTCATTCATAAATACAAAATGTAAAGGGTTTATGTTTTCTCTTCTATTTATTCTTACCACCTAAGAAAAGTCTCAAAATTTACGTGCATAGTCAGTATTCTAAAAGTTATAGTATTTCCCCTTCAGAAAACAAAATATATTATAATTCTGAATATGTTGCTGCAGACCCAACTTTCCAGAGGTGCTAATGTCTTTGCTTTAGGCACTATAGCCCTGGTAAGACCCTCCTGTAGGCAAAGTGGTATGAAGAGAGTGTGAATAACATTAAAAAAAAAAAAAAAAACCCTAGGGTCAATGGACTTTAAGTGCAAACAACTTGGGTACCCTCCCTGACGGTACTGAAGAATCTTTGAAGATTTTGTGAGTGTCAGAATCCAAGTAATAGCTTGAGATAATAAACCTACAGTTAGATCTTTCCATACTGTCATGAAGATAAATCAAGGAAGAACAGTTAAGATGATACTTTAGTGATTCAAGATCATGTCTAAAGTGAGGATCTCGAGTTACCAGAACCATAACTGAGAGCTCTGGCCCGGAAATTGGGAGAAGGGTTCTCGCATTAACAGGAGCAAAATACAACTCTCTCGGTATATGCAGGTGGGAGTTGTAGGATGGGTAGGGGAATGGGAAAAAATGAGAATTAAGTCATGTCATGTCATATACTGGTAAAAATTCTCAACGCTGAATGTCACCATAATGTGTGTATATAATGTACCAATAAAGATTTGAATTAAAAGTAAAACTAACTCTTCAGGAAGGAAACTGATGTGTCAGGAGGACAGAATAAGGGAAGGCAGGCACTGACATTTTCATGTTTACTTCACTTTCATTAGTGGAGATCCTCAATGAAATCTATGAAGAAAAACCAACTTGGAATGTACCTAAATGTAAGCACATTTTTAATTTTTTTTCATTTTTTTTTTTTTTGCTTTACAGTACCAGAGATCAAAATCTAGCCCTTATGCTTCCAAGGTAGATGCAGTACCACTTAAGCTAAATCCCTGACCCCTTATGCATCCCATTTTAAGAAATTTCTTCAGAAAAGAATGGATAGGAATTTCACTGGCTTTTGCCAATTCTTTATCATTTATAAAGACAATTCTGAGTTATCTTCCTAAACCCACAGAACCAAAACCTGCTAATTAATTCTTATTTACTACACTAATATACAGAAAAGAAGAACTTGGACAATCTGGTAAGATGTGTGCCTAGTCTTGAAGCAAACAGACGTACCTGAAAGCTGTGGTTCTGTCCATAAAATCTGTAAATGTCTGAAGGTCAGTCATTCATTCATGTGCTCCCCACCCCATGATAAAGGGCTTATTATATATAATGTCCTCTGCTTCGTCTGAGATTCAGTCAGGACATGAAAAATCTAGTCCCCACTGTTGTGGAGATGGCATGTTATACTTGGATAGAAAAGCAAGTTCCTCCTTTCTAGGGATATGCCCTTAAACTTCTCCTGATAGAATGGAACTGAAGAATATTATCAAGCATATAGATTTTGGAAGTGAACAACTGAAGATGCATACAAAGACATTTATAAATATACTGAGTAAAACTGGATGCTGTGGAATATGCTCTAGGCATTTCCAATCATAGACTCAAGGAGCCAGACTAATGTCATTCTTAAGTGGCTATAGTTATGCTCAACAACTGCTTCACATAGTTCCATGGGGGATAAGGGAAAAGAGTAAAAGCCAAAAATGGTAAATGAAGTGAAATCAGATCGCTGGCAAACTCATAGATTAGCTTCAAACCATTTGGTCAGTTTTCTAATGGCAATAACTTAATGATTCAATTATTTTCATGGGAACAAAGATAAGTGGAGGCTTAATGTTCTGTGTCCCATTACTGATGAGTCTGCCAATGCTGTGTCTAGTTGAAACTTATGAGCAATGAAATGCTGAATTCTTGTACATTGTTGCTCTCCTATGAGAAGCTATATGGATACACAATTGGTGACAATAAAAATAAATAAATAAAACAAAACAGTATGCAAATTTAATTTCTCAAATATTATTTATTGTTAATATATTAAAAATTGCACTACTCCACAGGTAGGCAGACACTGTACTAAGTACTGCAAGATTAAACAGAGGAGCTTCATAGGAATTCCTACACAGATAACATGATCATGTAATAAATAGCAACATAGGACCCGGGATTTATGTGAAAAGTGTTTTAAGGTTCTATATCATGATATAAATGCCAACAAGGAAGAATGGTTCAGTATCACTACAGGCATTAATCACAAGCTATGATTAAAAGTATGATGCTATAATTGATATTTGATAAAAGACATGGGGGGAGTGAAGCCATTTTGGCAGAAGAAAGTATTTATTGTGTGGTTTGAAAACTTGCCAAAGGAGAATAAACCTCCATGAAGACTGAAATTTGGGGGATCAGCTTTTATGTGTTTTTTTTTTCTACATCATAATACAGCTAAGCCTATCAATAGAAAGGCATTGATTACATTTTTTGTAATGTGGTCACTGTGCAAATATATCTCACTGTGCTGGAGTATCACAGAACTTTAATGTGAGAAATATGTCCAAAGAAGACAAGACAGTATAACATAAAAGGCACTTTCAGGAAAGAAGTACCATAGAAACTATGGTCATGAAAATATACCTCCACTGATAAATTATTTTTATAATCCTGAAGTATGCTTATTTAAATCCACATACTTTATTGGCTAACAACTAAGAAACATTTATGTTTGCTTATTAAGAAACTCATATGTTTACCATGACTGAAAACAAAATCTAATATCTCTGCTGCTTTTAAACATTTTTAGTGAAACTCAAAAATAAAGCACTCTTATTGAGTTCTTGGTCCATATCTTATTGTTTCTGGGTTTTGCTGTAAACGGTGGCTTGGAACCTGTCAATTTTCCCATTTCCAGAGGTTTCTAAAAATGCCCAGCAAACTTTCAGATATATAGGACCTTGTAGAAGACATGAAAAATTCACCTTGTATGCTTGACGAATGCTTTTTACACTAATTTGGACATTGATATAAGAGCCAGGAACACAGAGGGGTCCACCCTACACATCTTTACTGCAAACAGAAATATTGCTACTAAAAGACAAGCTTGCTTCGGTGTTTAGAATGATTGATATTTCTGAATATAAACAGGAAAACCTCCAAAGTTGGTATGATTGTACTGGATGCTGACATCACTTTTGACAGATTTTAAGAGACCTTAAGTCAGTGAGGAATGCTGAAGCAGCCCACCTTGCCTGGACTCCCCACTGTGATTTCTTGCAGTGATGAGCTGTGAGTACTCTGTCAATTAGCAAGAGACATGAAACTGAACAAAAGCTCGTGTCCTAAGAAGAAGACAGGATGAGATGGCAAAATACCTAACCAGACTTGTTCTCTTTATCCTGAAACAGAAGACACTGGAGAAAACTGCTTTCTTACAAAAAACAGTATAACAATTGACAATATTATTTAGTGACAACTGGACATCATCTTAGGTGAGAACAAAAGAACGTTAAGAGGGAGAAGAGACTTGTCTATTTCTGTTCTGAGTTTGAGACTTGGACAGGCCTCTGGAATGATTCTATTCACGTGAAAGTATTTTCATGAGAACAGGTCACTAGCACCGTGAAAACAGGCTTGCTGACCACAGGAACTCTGGGTGATCCACTAGAAAACAGTCTCTATATAATCAGCCTCCAAGAAAGGTTGCTCTATATACAGAATTCCATGCCCTCACCGTCCTCTAACTGATCTCCAAGCAATGCTGGAATTGGCTAGAGGGATGTAAATCTCTAGCTGAAACTTTGTGGGTCCCCTGGGCAAATAATCTTCATACACTTTTCAGGATGTTGTGAGGACTAGAAAAAGAATGTGTGAAGTATTCATTCTGATGCTTGGTATACAGCAGTCAGAAAAGAGCATGTGGCTATTTCATGTAGCTCAATCTAACTTTGTAAGGCATGAATTACTCCTGTAGCATACAGGGAGTAAGTTATATATCTACATAAATTAACATCAGGATATCAATTAAATTCATCCAGTTTTAAGTTTTGCCACATTAATTTTTGGGAACAGAAATTTTATGACATTTTCAGTTAAAATACCCTAAGAAAGAAGTGTAACTCCAATTGATGCACATGGTTATTAATTAAAAAAAAGCTTTTTGATTTTTCCAAGAGGTCAAATGCAGGATTTAATTATTGGAAAATCTTGGTCCAATGACACACTATTCAGAAGAAAAGAAATGGGAAATAATGACTTTGTACAACATTTAGAGAAAGCCCCTTTAACATAGTGGTCTTAGTTCTTCCAGATTCACGCTTAAGCAGAACTAGAATCTGGTGTTTGTTTGTTTGTTTGTTTTCTACCTTTACTTCTTTTTAGCAATGTGCCCACATCTTTGCTTGTCAATAGATATCCAACTACCACACTTTTTTAATGGCCCATAGAACACTGCTATTATTAAAGATTTTATTATTAGATGTATGAGTAATCAAATATCTGAGAATGATAATTCTAAAAGAGGACTTTTTTATTTTCTAATGAACATCTAGATTTAAGCACCATTTCTACTTGAGAACAAAGTATTATTTGTTCTTTTTAAAAAATTTGTAAATCTATCCACTCAAAAATAATCATGAAGAACTTCTGCATGACAAAAGTCATCTGAGGGAGGAATTTCATGATGACAATGAATCTATCAGTGCACACAGTATTCACCAAGTGTTTTCAGTGTTATCAATAAGTTTTTATGAAATTTAAGACTACCTGAAATAAACAATTGGTAGCTTTTACTCTTAACCTATTCCTGAGCTTATGCTATTCAATGGAGATAATGAAATAAATAAAAAGGAGAGATCTTTCTCTAGGGCAGATGAAAGTGATTCTTTATTTTTAAAAAAATTGGATAGGCATAGGCATTCAGAGTCTCCCTATTGAGTTGATAAAAGTGAATGGAATGTCTCCCCAGGAGTATAAACTTTAAACTACAATTTAAAGGATGGCTAGAACTTATGTAAGTAAGGGTGATAAATATGGAAAATGCACAAATAAGGCAAATGGCAAAAAAGATTAAGAAACAGACAGTGAAAAACTGAAGATGTGATCATGATAATAGTAATAGTATGATTAAAGGTTGTTCTACAAAGAGTAATGGAACATGAGATGGGACAGTTAGAAGCTCACAAAGGGCCTTAAAAATAACATTTAAAGTAATGAAAAGAAAGCAGTAAAGAGTGAAATGCATTGAAAGTGGCAAAAAATAGAGGACAGAAGACTAATAAAGAGACTATGATAGTGGTCTGGGTGAAAGATACTGCAGTGAATAGAGATCGAAAGTAGTAGAAAGGTCCCTGAAATACTTAGCTGTTAGAATTGAGAGTTCTCATTTCGACAGGCTCTTACTTCATAGATTAGTAGGATTTAAACTGCTATTTTGTAAGTCATAAATTGATTATTTCATTAAAGTTTGTGCTTCAAAGGATTGCTTCTGTTATGAATTTGTTGAGGAAGGCAGAGATTATGGATTTTTGCCATATTCATTATCTTCTCCCTTATGAGTAGTATATTTTTTTTTTATTTTTTAACAAAGGAAATATATTTCTACAGGAAAGAAATCCTTCATTTCCCTCCTGAGTTGCAAAAGAGTGGATATATGGCTAGGATATAAAATAATAAAGTCTGCTTGCAGCAAACTGTGGTCATGTAACTAGAACAAGGAATAATGAAAGCCACATAAAAAGAAGGGTGAGGCAAAAAGAACAGCATACTATATTTTTTACTTCCTACTTCTGAACTTGTTAGAGCAGTCATGAAATATCTGTTGTGTTGAAGTTACTACTATCTTATGTATTATATTGCATTGCTAATTAATTTTAACTCACAGTGATCCTCCTGCTTCAGCCTCCCACATGCTGGGATTACAGCATGCACCACCACATCTAGTTTGCCTACCCATTTTATTAACTTATCAACTTAGAATATTATTTCTTGAAATGCAGAGACTCACATGTATGACTTTTGCAATTTTCAAAATAAAACTAGTGAGATCATTTAATTGGTCACAAGAGGATTTTGTGTAATTTGTTAGAAACTTGCTGTATTGTTCTTCTAGGGATGCCACAACTAATTACTACAAAGTGGCTGGCTTAAAGCACCAGAAATGTATTTTCTAACATTTGTGACAGCAAAAAGTCTGAAATCAAGTTACTGATGAACTGTGTTCTTTCTAGGGGCTCATAAGGAGGATTGTTCTATGTGTCTCTTCTAGATTTTGGTGCTTGCCAGGAATCCACAACACTCCTGGGCCTACAGAAGTGTCATTCCAATATCTCACTATCTCCATCATCATGTGGTGCTCTCTCTGTGTGTCTCTGCTTCTCTGTTTGTTTTCATGGCTTTCTAACACTGCACCTACAGACTCACCTAACCCTTCATTACTTCATGTTAACTCAATTTTTGTCTCTGTCTCTGTCTCTCTGTCTGTCTGTATCTCTCTCTCTCTGTTTCTGTCTCTGTCTCTCTAGATCTTATTTCAAAATAAGATCACTTTCACAGATAACAGATGTGAAGACTTCACCATATCTTCTGATGTACACAAGTGAAACTATAACACTTGCTATATTTAATGTGCCTACTTAATATATATGTCCACCTATATGGATTTCTAACATGTCTCATGTCTATTTTTTAAAAAGATTTCCAGATGTGAGGTAAGGTTAAAGTTGCCTGCAAAGTGTCAAATAAAACATACATCATTTTATGTTTTCTATGAGTAAAATATCTGGAGCAATATTTTCAAATTTCTCACATTTGTCAATTATTTTTATTGACTTTACAGAAATTATAGTGCCTGTATCAACTCTTCTTGGTAAGATTTTTGAGAAAAATGAAAGGAGTGGTCAACTCTCTCATCGCTTTCAGCAAATGTTCTAATGACTAAAGAGATATTTCTACACCAAATCTGCATCGAGAATATATTCATATAGATTCAGGAAGTGAAAGAATGGCCCGGACATAGAGTAATTGGAGCTGTAAAGAGAATAAAAGTGTCTAGGACCTTATTGAAGGGAAGAGGGAAAAAAAGGATAAATAGAAGGATGATGGAAAAGGACAGGGGCAGGGGGTGGGGGGCGAGAGAAAGAACATGAGGCAGGGGAGGGAGACAGCAGGAGGGAAGGGTGGGCACAAGGAGAAAGGGAAGGGGGAATAGGAGGAAGAAGAAGGAGAAAGAAAGCAAGGGAGATCAGGAATGTGAAACATTAGTTTTATATTTTCATTATTGTGCATTATAATTCTAGTTAGTTAAAATGTCAATGCCTTATGATTATAGATGTTTGGATCTAAAATTTGAACCCAAAATCTGATAAATTAAAGTAGTTGATAATTTTTCTTCTGTTTGTGTATCTTAAAAGTGCGAAAATGTAAAATAATCTTAGGAAAAGCAAGTACCACTGAAACATTTGCAATAAACCAGAATAGAACTATACTTTAATAATTTCACATAGTGTATACTATACACATTATTTTCAAATGTTATGCTCCATTGATTTATTCCCTCAGGGCTTGTGCCATTTTTTGTTTTTTCATTTTTTCAATGTTTATTTTATAAGAATGTATAGGTGCCAAGAACACCTAAGGAAGGATATTCAACATTTTCTGAAATCTCATAGGGCATTTCCTATAAGAGAATAAATGAAGAGGTAAAATAGATTTTATAACTAATGATACTATGTAGTCAGGAACAATTAGAATGTAGAACACAGACTATGTGTAGGGACTAGGAAGCTTATGTAGTCTTCAATACAACTAAAAGAACAGACCTCAAGGACAGAGAACAGAGATAATCTAAGATCATCAAGTTCAGGTAGAAATGCCTAACTGGTGTAAACTAGAGGTCGCAGCCTACTAGCCCAGTGTGAGCAGTATCTACAAATGACAGAATCATCAGATCAGGTCAGAAAATTTGAGGTGGACACTCACCATTACACATGTATTCATATGTGTGCTTCTAATCATGGAGAGCTTTGAGGACCACAGGGAAAGTTAAATATCTCTCCTCATAGCAGTCATAGTAAATGGCAACCTGTATGCCAGATTCTAATCTGATTTTCTTAGAATATGCCACCTGGAGTGGGAACAACACAAGCACCTTCAGGATCAAAGAATCAAGGATTAAATAATCTTATGTCACAAGATTATGAAAAATTCTTAATCTTATAGTGCTCCAGGGCCAGTGGAAAAGTTAGCAATCAAAATCAGCACCATTGAAAAGAGAACATTTTAGAAAACCTCTCAGGTCCCAGAATGTTAGAGACTCAGAAGACTCAAAAAGTTATATACCAAAGAGGCCACTTTTGCAGGTATTAGAAAGGGAGAATACATATAGAGCTGTGGTGGAAATTCCCTGAGGATTTTCCCAAATGCAAGACTCAACTGAAGAAAGTATTGTAAGAATTAAGTGATTTATCAGTTCAATTACTGGGCACACTTGGATATTCAGGTTGTACAGAGCAATGGGGTTTTAAAAGTACATATCCAGGGCTAGGGATTTAGCGCAGTGGTTCTGGCACCTGTCTTGCAAGTGCAAGGACCTGGGTTCAATCCCTGGTAACCATATACAATACTGGGTGTGGAGACTCATGCCCAGCAGCAATCATTACCACATACCACAGTGCTGGGCGTGGTGGCTCATGCCTGTAATCCCAGCACTCGGGAGGCAGAGGCAGGAGGATTGCTATGATGTGAGTTTGAGGCTGAGCTCAGAGCCAGCCTGAACTACAAAGAGTGACCCTGTCTCAAAAAAAAAAAAAAAAAGTACATATCCATTTTGACATTTACAAGAGTAAATGTACCTATTTCATGTATTATTCTAAAAAGTTAGAAATTATATTCATGTTTTAATCATAACCAGAGTAAAAGATTATACACAACATTTAAACCATAGTTTTAAGGACTACACATATATATATAATGTGGAGTAAAAAAAATGTTTTACTGAAGATAGATGCTTATATAAAACATTTATTCAGGAGCAAGTATTTTATCTTTTAACTAAATTACAAGGCTTTAAATTATGTGACTACAACATTGTGTAACTTCTAGAAGTTTTTCACATAGAAATTTTGCCTGGAGACCTTCAAGATGTCTCAGATTTACACAACCGCTGACTGAAATGGGTGGGCATTCTCTTGGCCATAGTTATCTTCCTAAGGCAGAGTCTCTTTCAATGCAACTAATGACCTTAATGCTGACTAAAATAGCAAGAACACTTTTACTCTCTCTTTTCTCAAATAAGTCTTTCTATTTTGATGGCACTGAATTCTATTAGAATAATGACCCTTAGTAAATACACTAATTCACAAAACAGTCTTCAGATACTAAATACTGTAGTGCATTTGGCTGGGCAGGTTTTGGGTAGGGAAACAACTTAGCGTCGTACTCTGAAGTGGTGCTGGTCCCAGTTCTTTTTGACATGTATTATACATCAAGAACTCTTCTGTCCCTAGTAAGGACATTCCTGCTTGAAATTCTCACCACACCAGATCTCAAATGACAAGATGCAAAAATGTAGGATGATGTTGGGGTATCTTATTTAACACCCACATTGATCTGTTGATCCAAATGGAATGAGACTTCAAAAAAAAAATGACAAAATTGAGCACTGTCAAGCATCCCCAGTTCACTGCTTATCCAAACTTTGAATGATTCCTCTTTTATTTTGTATCACATTTTCCTTTAGACAAGGGGAAATAGAGACTTCTGAGTTTTGACATGGCATTGAACCACTGGCCAACAAAATGGGCTAACAAAGCATAGCTTCAAGCTCTGATACTTGCAATACTAAGAATAAGTTTCTCCCTTCAGTGGCTGAATTTGTAGGTCATGTTAAAATCCAAGAGAACAGAAGCAAATATTTCAACAGGCAGCTATGAGTCACCACACCGGGTGGGATCAGTTCCTGAAGAACGAGAAGTCAGTTATGTATGACATAATGAAAGGACATGAATCCTGAGGGCTAAAAGATTGGAAGAAATTGAAATTAGGTAACTGAAAATTCTATAGTAAAAAAGGAAACAAAGCTTATGCATATAGGGTACACGGGTTGTAGAAAGGGCAGGGAAATAGGAACAAATGAGAATGAATAAGATGTGTCAGGTCTTGGTACTAACATTCAATGTTGAATGTGATCATAATGTATATATAAAATGTACCCATAATGTCAATTTATAAAAAAAATGGGTAACTGTTAACTGAGGGTGTAAATAGGTTATGCATAGAAAATTAATAAAATATATACAAAAATAAAAATAAAAGATGTACAACTTAGTAGAATCTAAGAATTCTAATCTTTTTTAAGATGAAAAATAATCTTCTAATCTGACACTAAACTATATGAGAAGTTAAAATTTTGCTTAGGCTAGATAAAGGCAGGACAAAGGCAGCCAGGGAAAGCACCATCATTCCCTAAAAGATACAAGACAGCAAGAGATCACTGGTGAAATTTGCTTCACCTTTCTCTAGCTGATCAAAAACTGAGGAAAGTTGGTGAGTAGATGACTTCTCATAAAGATAGTGTACTTTTCTATTTATACACTTTGACATAAGTAGTCTTCAAGTTCAAATGCAAAATTTAGCATTTAACAAAGCAATATGAAGAAAATTTCATACCAAATGAAATGCATTAAAGCAACAAACACAGAAGTAAGATGATGACAGCAGAACAACGAGTGGGAGCAGAGCAGAGATGCCAAACGAAGATGAACCACTTTAAGATTCTTAGAGTGATATTCTCTCAACAAAGTATTCCTCTATGTACACTTATCTTTTTTGAGATGTGGCTTAATGGACTCTGAGCAAATAAAAATGAAGTTGAATTGCTCTAGAACATGTGGTAGTTGTTAAATGTTTACTTAATTTAGACTATAGATGACCAGTGAGACTCTTCTTCCTTTCCCTTCATATATCTATCGGGAACGAAGATTAAATGCAATATTACTGGCCATGTTAGAATTACATGTTACTGAAGATTAATTTACAGTAATAATCTGTATGCGATGGATGAAGCTCAGCAGCACAGTGCTTGTCTGGAGAGCATACAGCCCTAAATTCAATTCCTGGTACCAAAAAAAAAGAGAAATCTGTGTGGGGTTAGTCAAGATTCATACTTCAACTAGAAATGGACCTTGTGTCATCACTGCATTTTAACACTGAGGGAGAAAGAGCTAAATTTTCATCAGTCTTGGCCTTTCATGATTGCACTGAAAAGCTATTAGGAAGCATCATAGAAAAAAATCTATTTATTAAGAAAAATTTTAACATCATACATTTGTTTTATCTCTTCCTATTAGATATTACCTTAAAGAATTTGAATAAAACTAAGTAGACATTCCATAAAGATAAAAACCAAGATTATTGCTTATGTTACAAAAATCCTGGAGTTTGAATTTAGAAAAAAAAGATCAATCTTGTGTTGAATTTTTAGCATCTACAAATTAAATAACTGAGTAATTATTTTTGAGACTAGCCAAAGAGAATGCAACCCTTCATTTATCAAGGACAAAAATCAAACTAACAAGATCTCATGTTATACAAATTTGCCATCATGAACGCGTGAGGAAGAGTTATTAATATTTCCCTGTATAGTCTGAAATGATCATTTTTAACTTCTAAAGATAATTAGTAATTTTTTTCTCAAAGAAAGCTGGAATACTTTACATAATAAGTGAATCTATCAAGCCAGCAAATGCTCTTATTGTTTCATAACTGTATCACTGATGCCTGTTTTTGCACACTACTTAGAAAATGTGCCTTTCTTTTAACATGCTAACATTCTACTATATGCAAAGATTGTATGGGTATTTTTCTCACAAAATTAAGTTTTATGTTTACTACATATTGATAAACACAAATAAAAATTATTCCCTCCTCTATTCTCATATACAGTGGCTTTCAGAGAGTGGTGTTTGACCAGCAACAATATCAACTCTTCAGGATATATTTAAAATTCACTTTATATGAAGTTAAATTAACATTATTTGCAGTTGACATCATTCTCTACATAAAAGATCCCAAAATCTCAACTAAAAGACTCCTAGAAATAGCAATCAACTTAAGTTACTCAGCAAGATACAAAGTCAACATTCAAAAATCAACAGCATCCCTATACACCAATAACAAAATCAATGTGAGAAAAAATTACAGAAAGAATATCTTTCAAAAAAATCATGGAAAATGAAATATTTGGGAATATTTTAAATCTAGAAGTGAAAGAACTCTACAATGAACACTACAGTACTCTGAGAAAGGAAATCAAAGTGAATATCAGAAAATGTAAATAAATCCCATGTTCTGAAATATGCAGAACAAATATGGTCAAAATGGCCATATTTGCAAAACTATTATATAGATTTAATGAAAACCCACTTAGTCTATCTTTTGCATTTAATACAGAACTAGAGCAACAAAGGCAATTCTGGGAAGTCAGGGAAAGACAGAGGGCATCATGATCCCACACTTGAAGTTATACTACAACCCTATAGTCATAAAAACATGGTTTTGGGGGAAAACGAAAAGAAAGCAAATCAAAATACACTTTTGGATCAGCAAACTGAATAGAAGATGCAGAAACAACTCAAAGCATACTAGAAGACCTTCTGTTGAACAAGGGGAAAAATCCCTCAGCTAGAGCAAAGAAAAACTCCTTAACAAACAGTGGTGGGAGAACTGGATTCCCACAGGCTGAAGATTGAATCTAGACCCATATATCTCATTACACACTAAATTAAGATCAAAGTGGGGCACATATGTAAACATTGAAACAGAAACAATTTACTGGAAGACAAAAATAGATCATACTCTTCAAAACATAGGTGCAGGCAAAGAATTTCTGTTGAACAGAAATAATATTATTCTGTTGGACATGAAATAATATTATGAATTAATAATTAAGACCATAATAAATTAAAAAGCTTCTGCACAGCAAAATAACATCACCAACCAACAACCTACAGAATGGAAAGAAAAATATATTCTCCCAGTTATTTCTCAGATAAAGGACTAAAATCTAAAATACATTAAAAAGACTAAAAAATCAGAGACCCCAAATTTGGGCAAAAAGTGGGCATCTGAAATGAACAGACAGGCCTCTTCAAGCCTGAATAATTAGTACTTCTCCGCTACACGGATCATCTGGATCTTTTGTATATAGAATTTGGGAGGGTAGAGGAATGAGAAAATTAAATTTCCTCCTAAATCTATAGTCTCAGAAATACTTTCTAATGATCCAGCTACTATTTATTAGTCTCATCAAATATAGACTAGAATAATCACCAAATACTTATCTTTTTCTAGATATCAACTCTATCAATCTGCTTGAAGGTAATGTGAGGTTATTCTTTCTTCAGAACTTTCTGTTGGAATTGGCTTCATGTGTTCTCCTTCAGACTGGTACATACTTGACTTGGAGTAAAATCTCTCTCTTTCTCCCAGGTTTTCTGATATATAACAACCCAATCATTACTAAGCCCTGATCCTGATCATTGTAACTTGTAAGTTGATCCACAGTGTACTAGCACTGTATTATTTTACAAATATATATTGCTATCACAACTTGAAACTATACTGTAAAGCCCTTGTGATAAAACCAGCATTGTATTAGCAAAGAAATAGACCAGAGAATCAACAGAACTGACTAGAAGATGCAAAAACAATGCTAAACACATCACACCACCTCATCTTTGACAAAGGAGCCAAATGGAGGAGAGGTAACCTCATAACAAATGGTACTGGGAAAACTGGGTTTCAACTTGTCAAAGATTAAAGCTAGTTCTTTGATTTCCACTGTGCACTAAACTAAAATCAAAGTGGATTAGAGAACTAATTATTAAAAAAGAAACATTAAACCTGAAACAGAATAGGTAGAACTCTTGGAGACACTGCCATAGGGAAAGACTTTATGAACAAACATCAACAGCACAGGAACTAGCAGAAAGAATAAACAATTGAGATATCATATTATTAGTAAGCTCCTAAAAGGCAAGAAAAACCACCAATTGAAGGAAAAGATGTCCTACAATTTGGGAAAAAAAATTATTAGCTGTTCCACTGACGAAGTACTACTATTTGGAATACATAAAGAACTTACAAAAACAATAGCTCTTCCAAACTTAGATATCTAATCCAAAATAGGCATTCTAAAATGCAAAGACATTTTTCAGATGAAGTAAAGGAAATGAAGATACATAAAAAATGTTCAACGTCACTATTCATTTAAGAGATGTAGATGAAAACAACACTGAGATTCTATCTCACTCCACAAAGAATGGCTGGTATCAAAAAATCAACAAACAACAAATGCTGGGCAGGGCTGTGGGAAGAAAGGAACCGTTCTCCACTGTTGGTGGGAATTTAGACTGGTGCAGCCACTGTGGAGATCAATGTGGAGATTCCTCGAAAAGCTGTGATTAGAAGTCCCATTTGACCCTCCTCTTTCCCTGCTAGGTATATGCACAACAGAATTAAAAATATCATATCACAGCAGTGTATGTACACCCACGTTTATAGCATCTCAGTTTGTCACAGCTAAATCGTGGAAATAGCTCAAATACCCATCAACTGGAGACTGGGTAAAGATGTACTTTTTAAAAAAATAAAATGGAACACTACTCAGACTTAAGGAATGATAAAACAGAGACATTTATATTTAAATCGAGGTACCTTGAGAACATTCTCATAAGTGAAATAGAACACAGATGTGTAAATACCACATCATTCCTCTAGTATGAGAATCTAAAGGTATAAACGAGGTCTGGAATGTATAATAGGTACTGTGAAGTAGGAAGAAAATATTCAAAGGGAATATGGAAAGGTGAGTAGGGGAAAGGAAAAAAATCTCATACTAAAAACATAAAATGGAAACAAAGCTTAGGGGTTGGGAGGGAAGAGGAATGGGAAAAAATGAGATGATACATCATGAACAAGTACAAATTCTTAATGTTGAATATGATCATAATGTATATCTACAATGTGCCAATAAACTCAGAAAATTAAAAAAAAAACAATTTTCAAGTCAATAAAAGTAATAAATTAGACATGCATAAGACTTGAGACAGAGAATGCATAATAGAATGTTTGATTTGCCTTCATAGATTACTTATTTTCTTTGGGAATCTAAGTTTCTCTCAGATATGGGATCTGTATAATGTTAACCACCTGTCCAGTTGTGATTAAATTGATATTGAAATTTTACAATAAAAATATACCAAAATAAAACCGATATCTATAAGGAATTTTCATATCACTCTCAGAACACTACACACAGGAAAGAAAGTGCCATACAACTCCTCATGACATCCAAAAAGAAAAAGCTCACTAAAAGTATGTCCAAATATGACAGTGTTTTCATTGGATGTAAACTGCAAACAGTAACAATAGTTTAACAAAGGAACTTCTCAATATTTCAGAAATTATTTCCCATATTTTAGTGAAAATATCTGTTCAATGGATTTAGAGTTGTCTGTTAAAAGCCCCTAGGGCCCAGCACACTTAACAGGAAGATTAATTTTTTTTTTTCTTCCTAACTCCTTTCTTTTCATCCTAATATTCCCAATCACAAGGAATTATGTACATAAAGAAAAAAAAATAAACAAGCAAACAAAAAACCCCAAGAATGTCTTTCACTCTATGCTATTGGGTTTAAAGAAGTTTAAAAATCTTATGAAATTTCTGGGGTAAACATTTCATGTAATTCTGACAGCAAAGAGAGTAAGAAACTAAAAATAGTACTCAAGTCACAGGAATCATTTATTGGATGTGTGTACCGAAACAGGCACAGTTCTGAGTTTAGGAATACATAAAATACGAGTCCTTGCATTTGTGGAAGTGGGACATGGGTATAGAAAAGACTAACTCACAGAAAATGATAGAGGAATAGAAAAGATCACTACACATCCTAAATGAGACATTAGAGATTGGGCACGTGCAAAAGCAACAGGGGGAGAAGATGCAAAGGCCAGAGTGTCAGGGTTTCTTTAGGCAGGTTCCCAGTGTTACCTTAAGAGAGCCCCGAAGTCCCAAAGGAGCTGTGGGAAAGACAAAGGCATCCCAAATGGCAACAGTAGTAAACAAAGATAAGAGGAGAGGATGGGCAGGGCCAGGCAAGCTTCAAGCATGCCTTTAGTTTCTGAGCAGAGGAAGTACTTATGGCTATTTTCCTTGCAAGTCCTAACCACAGCCAGTGTTTGACAGTGTCTTGGAAAGGCAGGGTACTGCTTTTAGTCAAACGTATTGTGACATCCTACACACTAAATTAGCAGGGTTTTGAACATGCTGAAGATGTCTTAGAGCAGCAAGGGTATTTACAAATAAATCAAAAGAATTAAGTCAAAACAATACAAAAAAGATTATGTTGATTTCATAGCGTTCAAATAAAATAATGTGTATATAAAACATATATTTATAATATCTTAAAAATATTTTTTCCAATTGATTCATGTGGCGAATTTTAACCGTTTCAGATGAAGATCTGATCAACAACAGATGCTGTGGGCCAACACACAGTGTTCTGTCCAAGCTCAGGACGGTTCCTAACACCTGATTCCCGGACATGGACTCATTCTTCCTCTCTTCTCTTCCCTTGTATTTCTCATGTGTGCGGATCTTGTGATATTTTTGTCCACTCATTTACCAAATATTTACTGACCACACAGTACCAAGGACTTAAAATATGAAAGAGCCAAACAAACAGGATCCTTTTTCACAGGAAGGTATAATATCAAGAAGGCAGATTGAAAATGAAAATAAAAGTAGTAAATTATAAATTATAGCCAGTGCTATGAAGGATAAATAAACATGGGACTAAAATATAGTTAACACACAGTTTGGTCGTTAACAACATTTCCACTGGACTCAAACTGCTTTGGATATATAATCACAATTTGACCGTTTACTAGTTCTTTGACCTTGAACAAGTTATTAACCTTTCTCTGCTCAGCTGCTTCACTTGAAAATTGGGGATAATAATAGTATCTACCTCATGGGGTCTTTATGAATATTAAAAGCTCTGAAAGTATAAATTACTTAGACAAATGCCTTGTTTAGAAATAAAATACAGGAATAAAAATTTGCAGGGTAATTTCTTCAACCCTTCCATTGTGTTCAGGCTATACTCTAAAAAAAAGAAGCACCTACTGGAAGTACAACTCATTTCATATTTTGTTTTTTTTGGTGCCACAGAACAGTAATTTTGAGACAGAAATTTAGTACTGTGACACTTTTATATACTATATTCTGGTACATAGCTTTACACATAAAAGTAAATAATTTGACCCCTTGACTGCTAAGCATCTGATTTTTTCAAGTAGATTAATTTTCTTTTGTGAGGAATGAACAACCAAGATTGATCTTAAATTACTGGGTTTATGAAAGATATAAGGTTTTAGGAATAATGAGTAGTGAGGTGATAAAGTAAAAACCAACTAAAGAGATTTCTCTGCACACTCACAAAGGTGAAAAAATATTTTGTGAGTGAAAGGACTGTTTCATCTTTATCTATATATCATAATATCTCACTTAAATATACAAAGGTAAAGATTATTTTATTTCAATGGAAGGTTGACTAGACTAGAGCTCCTTGGACTTGAATGTCTACATTGCCTGGGAATGTTAAAATATAGATTCCTCCTGTCATGAGGCCTGAGATTGGCCTAAAAGACTTTGCTACTCAAAATATAAACAGACATATGTCATCAGAATTACCCAAATATCTGCCAGAAATTCAGATTCACAGTTTGCTTTTGACATCTTCACAATCTGAATTAGAATTATGCTCCAAGGTCTCTAAATAAGTCCACTCAACACCCAAGTTGGAAAAGCACTGGAATGAACACGTTAGAGTTATTGATCAAATAATCAAATTATCCTTTCAGCCTGGAACTCCCACTATCTTCCTCTGAAAGTCTCCTGTCTCAGGAAATCCTTCCACTCCAGACAACCAAAACAAGTGGACTTGTAATTTTACTCACTAATCCCAAATAAATGGGACAAGGTTTTCTGGCTGTGATTTACAGGTCAAGAATGTGGTGCCTGCTATTAGCATATTTCATCCTGCGTTCTACCAGCTGCAGATTTTCAGGAAACCACTTTACCTTTTTAAGGCCTAGTTTTCCTATATGAAAAGAAAAAAAATAGTATCTATACCATAGGATAACTTCAAGGTTTAAGCAACTTACAACTGAGCATACCAGGGATACAAAAGTGCTTTAAACTGCTAACTATTACTAATAGTTTTTTTTTTTTTTTTTTTTTTTGAGACAGGGTCTCGCTTTGTAGTTCAGGCTGGCCCTGAGCTCAGCCTCAAACTCACATCACAGCAATCCTCCTGCCTCTGCCTCCCCAGTGCTGGGATTACAGGCGTGAGCCACCACGCCCGGCACTGTGGTATGTGGTACTGGTTGCTGCTGGGCGTGAGTCTCCACACCCAGTTTTGATGTGGTTACTGGGGAATCGAACCCAGGCCCTTGTGCTTGCA
>PVIR01004957.1:0-42360 GCA_004026965.1 Petromus typicus
GGTGGACTGATGCATTGCTGCCTGCAGGGAAAGCAGCAAGTTTGACATGAAAAGGAGAACTGAAACCCACTCCACACTGTATGGGGTGTAACTAGAGGGTAAAAAACAACCCTGCTAAAAAGATTAGAAAATCTTTGTTTGAAAGATATTTTTCCCTTCAGTTGAAGTCTATTTCACTTTGTGGTTCCTTATTAATGAGAAAATTTATAGGTAAAAGATTTTAAAATATCTGCAAGGCAAATGCAAGTTCATAGCCTGGTAATTATTGCACCTGTTTTGATTATAAAAATTATTGCCATTTCTGTTGGTATGATTTACTCAAACACAAACTACTAATGGTAACTAATTTGCCCTTAAGGTTAGAATTCCTAGACTCATTATACAGACAATATTAAAAGGAAGATTATAGAAATTCCTGAGTAAATGGTCTCACATTTCCTTGCAAGTGCAGATATTTTACAAAGTAGTTGAAGAGTATATAACCTTGAACTTAGGAAAAAGAATATGCCATAATGAATATTGAATATTTAAAGGTAAATCATTGGGAGAAAGACCTAATCTTATAGCAAAGTCTTGAATCCAAAAAGAAGATAATTTATATCTCTGTTTTTCAACCATCACTCACTCAGGAATCACTAGTCTGCAAGGTTTTTAAATATTGGGTCTCTGTTCTTTGAGTTAGGAAAATATCTATTTTGTTAAACCATGCTATCCCAGAAGAACATCTTTCTAAATCTTCATTTTCCTAGGAAGATAATCTTCCCTTCAGTCTTGCACCTTGCAGACCTAAGCCCCAGACAGCACACTCTTTGAAAAGGAGATAAAGGCCTAGAAATATCAAGAGAGATTCCTCTACTGATAAAAAGGTAAAATCAGTAAATCTTTTCTAATGTGAATTTTGCTTTGACAAATTCTTGAAAGTGCCATTTGTATCTCTTCCTTTAGACTCTCCAGTGATGATGAAAAAAATGAAAAAAAATAATTCTCCTGCTTCCTTCCTGTACCACTATGTAACCTCCAATGAGCCAAAAAGGAACCGAGGGGCCTTCTAATGACTTGACTATAGAAACAGAGCATCTTGGGCTTGAAGAAAAGGAAGTGTTGATTTCCTGGTCTTGTTTAGCTTTGCTTTTTAAATTACTAAATACTGGCCAGAAATTCTGCCTAAATTGGTAATAAACAGCACTTATATTACACCTGTAATCCCCTCAGTTCTGAAGCAAGGTCCTCCTGGACTTGAAAAGCAGTAACTGTTTCAATGTTGAACATTTATTCAGTGACATAATTAAACAAGCTGGGAGAAATTGTTTATTACAGAACCAAAATATGGCAGTAACGAAGACTGTGCATAGCAGGTTATGAAAATATCCAGGTAGTCGGCTTTGTGCCTTCCTTTGAATGCACAGGGAATATTTATATAGGTCCCTTTCGTAACTTAAGATTCATAAGAGGTCCATTTTAATGATCTTGTTTGGGTCCAATAAAAGTTATAACAAGTCAATAAGGAATGAGTTTATATTAAAACGTTTTAGGAAAATCTTCTAGTAACTAGAATGCATGTCAAGAAAAATGTAAGTCAGAAAGAGTTCTGTCATCGTTCATATTTTAGCAACATTATAACCTTCCTAAAGAAAAGTCTGTCTCTAAATAAAGATTTTAGGGGAAAAGGTTAGCAATGTCCAACTCAAGAGCTCCTGAAAATCTCAAGGCTAATTCCTCTTCTGCCAGCTAGGAGTAGAAATCAGACAGAAAGGAGAAATACAAACTTAACAAGTCAGGAAGAGAACCTCAAGTATTATCGTAGATCCTCAAAAAAGTATGTTAAACAAATGGAAGATCGATCTTACTTTTTCTGAAATAAAAAGGTGAAAGCTGAAAAATGTTCAGCAAATTCTTGAGTAGCAATCAAGTTGGATTTTTTTCTTAAACAACAAGAGGAAGGAAACAGTAATGATGAGGATGATATGGGAAATTGGAAAAAACAAGTATTCACACCCTCGCTAAATACCAGACCTCTCCCAGGTTATCACTGCCTCTGATTAAACTTCATTATGAGACTCCACTAAATATCATAGCTGACTCGTCAGCCATTTATATGGGTCTAAATGAAGTTATCATATCATGTCCTGAAAATAAGTTTTGAAATGAGAATAAGAAATGAAAACAGTGTCACCCAATACATCCAGGAATGGGGATCCAGCCAGATGCCAAGTCATAGCTACATACATGTGAAGTATGAGACTTCCAGACCCCGCAATTTTTCCAAGATTCAATTTCTTTGTGTAATAAGTGAGAAACATGAATTCAAATGTAAATCTGATGATCTCCAGATGATTCCCAAAATCAACTGTCTTGCAATCCATAGATCTGGAGCCTATAACTGGTGTCTAGATAAAGCCCAGCTACTTCTTGTTTTGTTTAAATGAGCGCATCCCACAGGTACACGCAACTCACTAATGACCATCTCCTGCCCTCTCTGAGAGTGCTGGTCTAAATGGATGACCAGGCTAAACCCAGAGTCCTGAAGTGCAGGTAGGGCATGCAGCATCCTTGTTCTATACTTGTGGTGATAGACTCGCAAACAGCTTGATTGACTGAACTTAAGAGGTCCATCCAGTATGAGAAAAATGAAAGAAACTACCACAAACTCAGGTCTCAGGAAGCCTCAACAAACTTTCCACATCATTTTTTCCCACATCTTTACAAATGGGTAAGTTTTAAAGCCATTTATGGGGCTGATTAAAGTCTTTTCTTTTATCAGTAAAAGTTCCCAATTTCACTTGGAACACTACAAATACTGCAGGAGAGATACTTTCAGATTTTAATGAGCAAAAAGTCCCTTCTGAAGCTCATTAAACCTGTCTGTGCTACCCCCACTAGAATTGTTATTTATATAAGACATTCAGAGCCCAGAATTGTAGTATTAGCTCATAAAACACATAATTTAAGCCAATCCTGACAAATATAGGTATCACTTTATTCAAGCACAGCTTTCCACTTTCAGAGAGTTAATAAATTGGATTCTAACCATCTGCAGGGTATATACAGTAAGATAAAAACATCTTCCAAAAATTTACAGTATATTTTAGGATGAGTTGAAACGTATCAGCAACTATTGCAGATGCATTTACAGAATTTTTAGAGTAGCACATTTCATCACAAATAGCTCTGTGATTCAGTATGACATTAATAATGGAAAGAACAGCCTTTAAAATAAAGTAAATGCATTTGGAGCAGTTACTGAGGTGATATCTGTCTCCAAAAAAGAAAAAAAAAAACCTCAGTTAATACCTTCCAAGCTGATATGATATATTCCTTAGCTTGAGCTGTCAGGAAAGATTTATCTTTTGCATTAAATTTCAGGCAGAAAAATTAAAATAAAATTTGATATCTTTGTGGTAAACTGCCTTTCCCCATTTCCTTTATCTTTTAATCCCTATGATTACCAAACTTAAATTGTCTCTTTGACCTTACACAATATTTCAAAAGATAGCTCAGATGCCAGAGGATCGCCATGGCAGAGTTGTAAATAAAATATGCCTATGTGCGCACCATATACATCTCAGGATGGAAATCAGAAAAACCTAAGTCATGGGTATGCTTTTACTATCACACAAGTGCAAGTCACAGCTGTGTGTCCAATGCATTTCCGTCCAATTACTTTTCTTGAAGCTGCTGTCTCACACTGTTTCAGGGGCCATGAGTTAGTTTGAATTTTCTTGCTTAGCAACCACTAAGACAACATTCATTTCTCTGGATTCCCCAGGCACTACTCTAGGTACACGTCCATTAAACTGAAATGGAGAAAGACAGAAAGGACAATCTGTCCTGTCATTTTTCCTTTTCTTTTCTCTTCCCATTTTCAGTTTCTCACTCTTTGCCCCTCTTCTCTGTTCTTCCTCTCCACTCCACTCACCCATCTCCTCTCTTCGATCTCCCTGGTCTCTACTCTTGCACCTTTCTCTTCTGGAAAACCTTTTGTTCCTGTCTTCCCTAAATGCCAGAGTAAGCAGTTAGGAAGAGATGAAAGGAAAATAAGTGTGGAACGTTCTTGACCCTCTAATCTGAAAATAAATTAACTTTACATAAAAGAACTCACAGTGATTCTAACAGAGCTCCCAGAAGGAAAAAAAAATTATTTTCTTTCATTAATATAGTTACCAACCAGTACACTCAGAGTGTATCAAGGTAAATCCCACATTGACCAGCAAAAAAACTATGCGCAAAACATTATTGAATAACCTTGACCCTGCTCACTTCCTACACTCTGCTCATTAGCAAGAAAAAGTAAAAAACACAAGGATCCTTTGGGCACTGCTCTGAGGTGATTTTATAAATGCCACAGTCTTGTTTTAATACAATACCAAGATCAGGCACTTAGAAAGCAACATTTCCCAGATCTCATCAGTATGAAGACAGAGTGCTTAAAATTCTAGAAGGTTACTAAAAAGACATTCAGTGCCATGCAATATTTCTTAAGAGGCATTCCTCTAAAGGTCAATACAAAAAATGAAAAAAAGAAATTGATGAATTAATAAAAATATTCCCCCATTCCATCCTACCACTCAGAATTAATATTCTAACTCCAAAACTAAAGCCTGTGCTTTTTAATACCACCCTTTTCCTAGGAGCAGGCTATGTGCCTCACTTGTCCATCATCTAGATGTGAAAAGCAATGCTTCATAGCCCCTCCAAGGCAGCTAAGTATCTAAAACTGAATACACCGGAACTGTCAAATGCATATGGTTGTTTTTCTCAAGTCATGCTGCATTTTTAACCAAGGGAAAATAAAATTCCCACAAGAACATCAATTGTAAACTAGACCTTTAAAAAATATGATCAGGATGGTGGTGGGGAAATAATGTTCATGTGACATCTTGCAGTAATTTGGTAAATAAAAGATCCAGTTCTTTTTCTTCTGCTCAAACCACTGGATTTAAACAAGAGGTTTTAATCTCATTATATAAAATTTCATAAACAGCATCAGCCACAAACACTTATGAAGCCCCCTCTGTTATGGACTCCCCAAGTCAAGTCTGAGTCCCAAAGATGGTACATCAGGCACTTTATGATGTCATCACACACACACACACACACACACACACACACACACACACACACACACACACACACCACCACCACCACCACCACCACCACCACCACCACCACCACCACCACCACCAGGTGCTTCTCCAGCTGCCCTCACATGAGGAATCACACACAGTGCTCTCTGTCCACTTCTCTGCTTGCCTACACTCTTTTCCCTCTTATTAAGATTCAGATCAAACTTTATTTTCACAGAGGGATGGCCCCTGATCAGACCTGATGTTATTACCACTATTCTGGATATCAAAGTCACATTGTCCTTAACGATGACTTATTACTGCATATTTCACCAGAAATGCAAAATGATAAATGTCAACAAGGCTCTTCCTCAGAAAGCTCTAATCACAACACTGGGGCTACAAAACTCACTGGACACCATACAAGACTATTTTCAATGACTGCAATGCAGAGTGTAAGAAGAGTTGAGAGAAAGGTACAACAGAGAAAGCTTTGGACCCTCAAGTGAGAGGCATGCTCACCGAGCGCCACTGATGGCAAACTGAAAGTTTTCCATAAAATATCATCCAGAAGGCACTTTTCTGAGGGATTTTAAGATTTGTAAGTCCTTTATGTCTATTGGTGATCTCTTCTATGGAAAGCACCTGACACTTCCAAGACTTGGGACTTTGGATAGACATGATGGCACATAACTTTACCCTAGCACTGAGGAGTCTGAGGCAGAAGTACTACAGGTTTGAGGCCAGCATGGGTTACAGGCTGAATTGACATAGTGTGATCCTATTCTAAGATGTAAAAAAGCCAAGCATGGTGGCACAGATAGTAATCCTAGCAATTTGGGACCCTGAGGCAGGAGGATAGTAAACTTAGTAAGATCTTATCTCAAAATTTAAAAAAACAAAAATAGCTGGAAATGTATCTCCATATTCCATGGGTACCACCAAAAACACAGTAACAAAAATGCTTTTATTAGTTTATATCTACAGTGATATCTTTGAGGAAAATGTTAAATTCATTTGTGGAAAACATTTAGAGTAACAAGCAACCTTACAGTGCAGTTTCCTGTTAAAGTATTTCCAAAACTAAGAGAATTAACTATAGAGCTGGATAATACCACAATGCTTTGGCAATCAATTAATTAGCTCCCACTATCTCATCCATCCTAGTAATTCAAGATTTAACCAGGAGTAATGGGAATAAATTAGGAAGAAAAATTTAGGCTGAATATCAAGAACATTTTCTTAATCATTAAATCAATTAGACAACCAAATTTAAATCAGATATTTAATGTGAAAGATGGAACCACAAAAGAAAAAGTACAGTACCAAGAATAGACAAGAAATCATAACTTTAAAAGGTTTTCTGTCATCATTAGGCACATGTCCATGTTTAGAGAGAAAGATGGTTCAGATTCCTTTTAAAGTCATTTTTTAGTCTAAAATTGTAAAAACTGTATAGTTTACACTTAAAAATAGAGGGCTGAATGCTCCAAGGCCACAGTTTCTTCTGTAGAGTTCTCATTAGCCACTCTACTCCACCCACCAAGCTGGACAACCCTTTTTCACATCTCTTGAAAAAAATTAGAAAGTGAAACAATGCTCTTTTATTGTTCTGAAATGTAATCTCCCAGAAAGTATCAAAGCACAACATGGAATGCAGGCTTGTTGCTACATTCTGAGGTCTCTATATCTTAATATATTCCAACAGAGATGGAAAAAATGAGGTGGAAGAGAAAATCCATTTCCAGCAACAGGAGGAATGAAGTTCCTTGGCACCCTTCCACATGCAAATAATTCAATATATTCAGTTAAAATACATTTTAATAATACATTTTTAAAAATACATTGATAATTGGTCCTTGGACTTTTGGCTAAGATCAAGTGTAAAAATATTTTAATGAGCTAGCAAGTTAATCTTAGAGGCCAAAATCGAGGCAAAAAATAGTAAAATGCCAGGCAGGGAAGAAGAGCACTGAGCAGGGTAAACACATTCACCAGGGTAAACTTGTACTTTGACTCTCATAGCTGTGAAGGGCACAGAGGAAAGACAATGTCATGGCCCAGACAGAGCTGGACAGTCTAATAACAGACTTCTGTTTGAAGTCACAATTTCAAATGCATGTGACCTTTATAAGGATAAACTAGGAATCACCTAGCTCAAGAGAGTGCTAAAACAATTGTTGATCTCAAATTGGCTACTGAACAAGATAGAAAAAGTCTCCCATTTATAAGCAAAAGATAATCTTCATGCAGTTTTGTAACCTGAGTTTATATTACATTACTTGGAGAGTATAAAAAATAGCAGCCCAGGAATTTTTGACGAAGTTGTTTGGCCTGAAAGTACCCTTTGATACCAGACAGAAGTAAGTGAAAATCCTTCAAGGGAGAATATGTCACAGATCTATGCTTAATTCTATTAGTGACGCTCTAAGAAAGCTAAAAAACTGACATGCTATCAAGACACAGAGCGACAGCCAGAAGAAACAACAGGCCACAAATTCAGAGAGCAAAATTGTCAGTTACCAACCTGGTCAAACACAGAATTAGAAATAAATGTATTTGCTATATTTTAAAAATGAGAGATTTAAATTGAACAGAACACAGTACATTTGAGGAACGAAAATCCTGTACAAGTGGAAAATATCATTATTTTCAGAAAAAGCTCAAATGAATAAGTTTTATTGCTCTAGTAGCAAGATGAGCCTTACATTAGTCTGTTCCTCTACAGAATGTCTGAGATAATAGATGAAAGAGAGAAAAGGCTTATGTTGGGCCAGTTTCAGGACTTCCAGCCCCAGAGGAGAAGAAAAGGAATTGCTAGTGGATCTGGGCCTGCGGTTTGGTTACCATGGGAAGAGGTCAATGGCAGGGAGCATCTGACAGGAAAAACAGCTCACTTCATTGTCAGGAGGCAAACGGGAAAGAGAAAGGGGCCCAGAATGCCTCTGGAGGGCAGGATCCCAGTGACCTAAGGGCTTTTTCCGAAGCTCCACCTCCTAAGGTTTCCACATTCCCTAGTCATGCTCACCTGAGGACCAAGCCTTTAGCCCACAGGCCTATGGCAGACATCCAGCATCCATACTGTCATCGCTGGTTTCTGCATGCCTCCCAGCAAAAGCTCCTCGTGGCCAGAGGTAGAACTCTTAGGCAGTTACTGGTCTAGAATGTGCAATGCTGAGATTAAAGGTATGTGAATACTCAATCAATCCACTGACTGGTTTGGTGTAGTTCTGGCTAAAATAAAGATGCCCCACCCACAAGGCAGACAGAAAGAACTGAAGGACGGAAAGAACTGTACTCCTGCCTTGCTACTTATCACTATTACTTGCTGTCTTCCCACTGCCCTGCTTTGCCAAGGACTATCTATCCTCTACACTGCCCCTCTGCCATGCCACTCTGCTCTGGAAACTGCCAATTATGGACTGAAACCCGTACAAACAATGAGCCAAATAAATCTTCCTTCCTTTAATTTTGAGTGTCAGGCATTTTGTCTCAGCAATGAGAAAAACAACTAAGATACACACAACAGTAGGTTAATAACCCCACACCCAGTCTTCACAGTGCTATGTGACTCACTCCTACCGGTCCATAAGTTGGTCTGTGTGACCCACAGAATTCACGAGTGCTAAGATGAACTCCTGAGATAATGTTCTAAAACATCTTGTCCTCTACCTGTGCCTCTCAGGGTCTCTCCTCTCTCTTCCTTTTCTTCTCTTTCTTTCTTTCTTTCTCTTTCACTCCATTCCCTTTGTTCCTCTCTCATAGTACCCACTGTTCCAGAGGTCAAACTGCTACACATAGAAGCACTGAAGCCCCCATGTGTGAAGCTGGCAGCCAACCCTCAACGCCTCTGCAGTATGGCACCACTGGGTGACGACAGGACTGTAGCCCCAAACTTCGAGAGAGACCCTGAGCCCAAACCACACACATCTGTGTCTTGGAAGTTCAGCTCTTACGAACTGCGAATGATTAAGAAATGACTGTTGGATGCTGAGTTAGGAGGCAATCAGTCACAGAACAGAAGGTTTGCCCAGGACAGTAGCAAAGCCTGAGTCATCTAACGGCAAATCTCATGAACATCAGATCTCATGAGGTATAATTACTAAAACTATTAGGTCTGATCACAAGAAGATACATGGATGTAGAAAGAAAGCCAACCACTGCCCCCTAGAGGGTCCCCATTGAGAAGTCACTAGATCTATTCTGGCAGAGGATGAACCGTGCCATGTTCTTCAAGGATTCTGCCTTGTAAACAAAAGGGAAAATCTAGGCAACCATGGGTGTTGCCCTTGGCGCCCAATAGCTTTTGTCAAAGTGGAAGAATTCAAGAAATTAGTTATTACTTTTTCTGTATATTCTTCAAGTATTTATTCAATATCTGCTGTATCAGAGACTCGGGGTACAGTACTAAATCTACTAGAGGAAACATTCTGCCTCTCAGACTTTATTAGTATGGTGAAAATAACAAAATAGATAAATAGTTATCAAAAATAATTCATTTTTATTTTATCAATAAAAATAAAAGGGGAGATATGAAAGGATAGATCCTCCCTAGGAGATGGGACTGTACTGATAGATAAGATCTATCTTATCTTCACTTGGTAAGTGAAGATTTATATGATTGCTAAAAAAAAATTTTGTCTTTGTTTTCTCCATAAAAATAATTAAAACAAAACAGTAGAGAGGCTCTATTTTTACTTTCATGATTCTCATCTCCCACTGCACTGTTCCCCGGGGAGTTGTCCAAACACACGGCACAGACTCCCCAAGAGGGTGACTCCCTCCCCAAACTCTCCTCTGTCTGAATTTTCCCACTGGGCCCCCAATTCCCAGCCTATGATATAACAAGCACAAGAGCACAGTTCTGTTTGAATGTAAAAATCTTGGGGGACTTTACAGTCAACTTATCAAGAACATGTTGGGCATACATTTAATCACACCTTGAAATTTAAACTCAGTAGTGAAGCATAAATAAAACTTCAATTAAGTCTGAAAAATCAATAGAAAGTGGTTTAGGCACTTCAATTTGCTTTCCTCTCCCATAAGAATGATTTTTATGATGCAGAACTTTCAGTTTTTTAAGTATTAGAGTAGGAGAGTCAGATAATACCCTGGAGTTTACAGACTCAACCCATCACTGTGTAAATGAGGGATGAGGATGCAGGAGGCAGGAAGCTTTGTAATAACAGCTCCTCAGGTAATGGAGATCTGTGTGCCAGGAGGAAGTGTGCCATCCGAATCCTTGAGATCTTGTGCTAGTCTGTAGGGGAGTGGGTGTTAGAGGAGGAGAAAGGGAGGAAAAGAGAGAGAGAAGAGGATTTTTTAAATTCAAATCTTTATTGTTACATTATATACCTACATCATGGTCACATTCAGCATTGAGAATTTGTATCAGTATATGATATGACATGACTTAATTCTCATTTTTTTACCATTCTCCTACCCACCCTGCAACCTTTTGCCCCCTATATACATAGACTTTGTTCCCTTTTTTATTATTATCACATTATTTTTCCCTCATTACTTACCCATGCACCCCATTTCCTTTTAAATATTTTCTATTTCACAATATTTACTATATATACTGGAACTCATTTACATCTTCATTTTCTCATACCACAGAAAAGATATGATATTTACACATCTGTGACCTATTTATTTCACTTATGAGGATGTCCTGAAGGTACATCTATTTGAGTATAAATGACTCAATCTTATCATTTTTTTATGCCAAAGTAATAAGAAGTTTGAGAAATTGGTAAATCTGAAATCTGTAGCACCCATGACAGGATGAAATTCAGAAATTTGATGTTGTATTGTTGGGTCTGCAATCTTCAGGCTGGAAACTCAAGCAGGATTTCTATGTTATAATCTTGGGATCAAATTGCTTTTTCTTTGGGAAACCTCAGTTTTGCCTTTAGGTCTTCATCTGATTGGATGAGGCCCACATGCCATCATTGTAGAGGCTGGACTGCTTTACTCTAAGTCTACACACCTGAAGGGGGCCTTCTCAGAACAACTAGCCTTGTGTTAAAAGCACTGTATGCCACAGTGTAGTCAGGTTGTCACAGACTATCAACCACATTCCTTTCACTTTGTTTAGTGCACCTAACTTCCTTATTAAGTTGATACTATTATTGTCTACATGTGACAAAAGAGAAAATAGACCTCAGAGATGTCAGATGAGTCCAAGACCATATCATCTGAAACCAATTGAATGGAGACCCTGACAGAGCCCACAGTGTCAAACATCCACTTTAAGCTCAAAGTTTCCCATTTAACGTTGAACAAGATCCGAAGGCCACACTTCCCAATGCCTCCATTCATGTGCCAAGAAATTCAATGGTAAGGCTGAGCTGCTGAAGCCCATCTGACCAGGAGAAATAAAGTTCCCTGCCTAACGTGCTGCGGTAGAGATAGCACGTGAAGCAGACCTGCAGAGTATCTGGCAAACCAAAGAAAACAGAGGCTCTACCAAGGTGTCTAAAGAAAGGGATGCACTGAAGGCAAAATGAAGCAGTCATTAGTATGTAGTCTTGCTTGGCTTGGAGCCTGTCAAAACACCAGTCTGAATGTTGCCCTGGGGGAGGGGGGTCATTTTAGATGTTTAGATGTTGACAAAAGCCTATTGCAAGAAAACATTACAATCCCAGAAACAAGTGCATGTAGTTTACAAAGACATTCCATGACCTCCATCACTAGCTGCCTCTAGCAGTTGCCCCCCAAAGTTGTCCTCACAGCTGTATTTTTCAACAGGGAAGATGTTATTTAAGACCTTAAGGACCAAGGGGTTTGGTCTTTGTCTGCTTCCCTCCCTGCTTTCCACTCTCTCCTTGTCCTTATCTGGGAGGCCTAGGGATCAGATTGACCTGATCAGCTGAGAGACTAAGATTGACCTGAAACAGAAATCCTAGCAACCTGATCGACTGATTTAGCCACACAGCCTTATAGTGTCATTCTCTTAGTGACTGCCAATGTTTTAACTCAAATACTGATTTTACTATAGACAAACAGTTTTTGTAGTCCATACACTGGCTTAGAACTTGCCAACAATCTTTTTTTTTTTAATCTTTATTGGTACATTAAACATACACATCATGATTGCACTCCATAATGGGGATTTGTACCAGTATAAGATACAACTTAATTCTCATTTTTTCCCATAGCCCTACCCACCCTACCACCCCCCCATATACATAAAATTTGTTTCCTTACTTTTTTGTTACAATCTTGCCAACAATCTTTATCCAATAAATATTTCAATAATATTACTCTACTTAAAAGATTTTAATATACCCACTCTCTTCGCTGACATAGTTAAATTTCTGCTTTGAGTTATCAAGTTGCGTTGACTTTTCACTTCTGTACAAATTACTGCCTACACACCATTCACTCTTTATTTGCCCTGATGCCATATTTTTATTATGTGTGGAGTGTAATTGTGACAGATAGAAACTGTGAACCTGAGAGTATTCTCAACACAGGGAACTGTGGGCCACCAATGAGAACTCTGGCTTGGCCCCTCTGTGCCTTCCTCGCCCTCTCCCTTCCAGAAGAGACATGCTGACAGGCCACTTCAGAAGCTGTTGAGATGTACAACTGGAAAGAAAAGAAATGAGAGGGGATAAAAGAGAACTGGAGAGAGAAATTCTGGAGAGCTAGAGATTTTGTAAGAACACTGAAGAGACAGGAGTTGGACCAGTTAGAAGGGAGGCAGAGGGGAGTGGAATGAAGAGAATTTTAAGTACTTCTAGAGCCTATGGGTGCACTTCACAGCATTCAGTGAATACAGGTGGAGAATTGAAGTTATTTTTAAGTTCTTACTGATGGCAAGGATTGTGTTCTCAGAAGATCAGCTTTGCTTCCAAACTGCACTATGTGAGTTAAGGCATTACATGTCTTCTTTCCCTCAACTTGACCTCTAAGATTTATATTTATTTTTATTTTTATTGTGTTAAGCACCTAATACAGTACTGCACATATTTCCATATGCATATATTTCTTCTTTTAATAGCACTGTGTTTACGTGACTTGATTCACTTGTGTGTTGATCATCAAAATAAATATGACCTCACCCACCTTGAACAGTTTGGGAAAATCAGCTTGCTATTCCTTTCTTGAATAGTTGGCAGACATATTCTTAAGTACCTAAGAAGATTGAAAGGGGCTACTCCAAATGAATCCTGGTCTCTCAACCAAAGAGTGTATTTCAGTATATTCAGAGAACTCTGAGATGTGACTGAACTGCCGTCCTTGAACTGAAGGAACCCCGCAGTGGAAAATAGTTCCTGGGAAATTGGATACAGGCAAGTGTCATTTGGATTTATAAGAAGAGAAAGAATGTGTATTCGTGAACTACAGAGCACCAAGCTTGACATCGATCCAGGGCGAGATTCTAGAACAATTTTTCTAAACACTGGTTTGTGAGTACTTAGAAAAAGAAGTGATAAACTCAGCATGAGCTCACCAAGAAGAATGCTGTCAGGCTAACCTCATTTCCCACTGACAGAGTTTCTACACTGGGAGATCAGAGAAATAGTCGAAATTGGGTAACTGGGTTTCAGAAAAGCTTTTGACAAGTCCTCTCTTGACACCTTTAAAGGCAAGATGGGAGGAGCAGACTGAGTAATGTCACCACACACTGGCAGCTGACAGAAAGTTAGGGTCCAACAGAAATCAAGTAATAAGTTATAGTAAATTCAAAGGATCATTTTTATTTAATTAACCACTTCATGCAGCCACTCCAAAAAAAGACTAGATAATTCAGTAGTCCAGATGCAAACTGCAGGAAACCAACCTTAAGAGCCACTATCTTCATTATTGCTACTTTGAAAGTCAGTAGGTTTCCTTATAAATAGAGATATTTAGGTGTGGCCTGGAACATAAGCGTAGGGTACCCATAACTTCTAACCTTGAAATTCAAACAAGTAAAATTTTGCTTTTACAAGCAGAGGAAGGCTGATCTTCCATACATAAGATTCTACAACACATCTGGCTCTTTAATTCAAGATTTAGCTGCAATTTTTTTGGTGTATTTTAAATCAAGAAATATTTTATATATATAAAAATGTACAAATAAAGCTAGAACCAATGTACTTAAATGCTCTACCTGAATATATAACTTGTACATTTTTCTATGTGGGCTTCAGATTATTTTCAAAGAAATAAACCACTACAAATGTAATGTTATTTTCTTCTTCTGAAGATAACAACAGCAGCAGCTTAAAGACGGTACATGCATGTATAGCTGGTCCTTATGTTTTACTAAGTGCTACATGTGTATATCCATAAACAGTTTATATTATTTTAATGAGACAAATATGAACAGCCCACTTTACTGGAGGAGTGTCCTGAAACCATCACAGAAGACACGATGCTGGTGTTGAATGATGAATTTCAGGCATTCTGGGGTACAGGGAATGGTAGCCTTTAAAAATCATAAAACCAAAAGAAGAGGGGGTAAATGAAAAGAAACTGCAAAAAGACTACAAACTATCTTACACAGCTTTAGGAAAGAGGTAAATTGGGAGCGTAAGAAGATGAAATGAAACAGAAACATCACTAAAGACCTGATTATAAAAGGTTTTTCCTCAAGAGAACACCACTTCAACATCCTAGTAGTGTGGAAAATATTCTTTATATGCATATTAGAGAAATAAATCTGGTAATGCTATTGTAAGAATAAGATAGGAGGTAAAACAAGAAGACTGAGAGCCATGTTGCCAAGTTTAAAAAGTCCAAACTATGATTAAAATAAATCAGGATAAGGAGAACAGATTATGAATACTCTTAATATTGTAGTACATGACTATATTTTTAAATATCATGAGAGAAATTAGAAAGCGCTAATGAATATATACTTAGTGGACAAATAGCTATGGAATTATACTTCAGTATATTATTATGATAGCTGAATATAACACGAGATGTCTGAATTATGATAACTGTAGATTGAAATTAACATTATTAAATAATATTCATAAAGTAACACAATGTTTACTGAATCTCTAAAACATTTTTGTAATACCAGTATACTCAGAATACCTTTTGCTTCTTGTTTTTAAGATAACCACTTAATTTTCGAAGGACTTTTATAAAAAACAACTTACTAATAATCTTATAGCATTGGTTCTTATAGATAAAATATGTATAGAGTCTTGTCAAATACACTTTTCAGTGTTAGAAGGTACAACTACTGTTAAAAAGATCAGTTAATTAGCCCAGCTCTAATGGTTTAGCTATTCCCCTTCACTGCCACAGAGAGGAGGAAATGAGGCAAGAAGAACATGAACTTGACTCTGCTCACAAGGTCGGGAATGGAGGCTTGACCGACCCATCACCTCCTGAGAATATCTGAGGAGAGTTCTCTGGACACTGGGAAATACTAAACAAGATTGAGCAATTCAGCTTCTTCAGTTTTCAGTAGCAGCTGCTGTCCTTTGGTCTTAATGACATCATTTTGCATTGTGTGACTCTAGAGTAATTAGCTACTTGTCTGAATTATATCTTTAGGCCATTTAAATTTGTTCTAGATAAACAAAGAATAAGTAACAAATGTTAAAAAAGTGAAAGCTCTTTTTTCTTCCTTTTTTTTTTTTCTTTTTCTGTCTTACAGTTTAGAGACAATTAAAACAATGGGAGATCTTAACAGATGACTTAATTATCAAGAGGTATCAATTATGCAAATGAGCATGATGGCAAATAGAGCATCTTTTTCTTACAAAGTAGTTACTTTTTCTGAGACAATGGTTTTCAAACTTGAGTATGTATCAGAATCACACAAAGGGTTTGTAGCAAAACAGATGGAAGACTCATCCCTAGAGTTTTTGATTTACTAGATCTGGGCCAGGTCCTGAGAATTTGCATTTTTAATAAGGTCCCAAGTGGTAGCGTGCTGCTGTGCAGAGACAGTACTTTGGAAAGCGCTGCCCCGAGAAGACTTTCTACCCCTGAGACTGAGTTCAATGGTCCTTTCATGAGCCTCCTTCCCCTCCTGCTTGCCCCTCCCTCCGGATTATCACTAGACAGCTTGACGACTGACTGCACGTCTAGCTTCTTGATGAGGCTGAGAGATCCCTGATGCAAGTGTGTGTCTGATTTACAACTGCGCACCCCAGAACACCGCAGAGTCTGGCTGGGAAAGAGCAGTAGATGGTCAGTGACCAAGTATTGGATGACACTCGATTGATCATTAAATAAATGCAAATATGTGTGTACACATAAATATTTGTGGTCTGATATTTTCAGATGAATGATAAAAGCAGTGCTGAGTACTGGGGAGGGGAATAATATTAAAGAGACAAAGATATGACTAACCAAAGAAAAATAAGAAATTAGAATTTTAAATTTGCTTTAGCTACCATAGGATAGGATGAAAATAAAATATTTTAGAAAGATCACAGTAATAAAAATGTGCAAATGGTTTCTGCTTTGTCAGATATACTCTTTGGCCCACAAATGCCTTTTAATACTCCATTGTACATAGCTAGTAAAACTAAGAATCACCCCAATTCACCTACGATACAGCCAAGGGCACACAAGAAATTAGAGAGATCACCCACATCCTAAATAGAAAGAGAATTATAAGGAGAAAAAAAATGGAAAAGACCTAGGAGGTCATTCAGTTCTAGTCTCTAGAGTAGTGGAAGATTAAATAAAGTAGCACAGAAAAAATTATGGAAATGTACCCAAGAAAACTTAAGACTCTCTGATCCTCTAATTTTTAGTGCTTCACGAAGTTCAAGGATTTATTGTCAACTTGCTGCTTAAACCACCATTCATCAAAAGAAAAACATTCCCTACAGTCTACATTAGAAATGGAAATAAGAAAGGCAGTGTAAAAAGTTGATTTTTGTGGTATTAAATGACTCACTTTTTCTTGTGTTCATGAATTTCTAGCTTGTAACTGTACTTATCCAAAATATTAAAATGACCTTCAGGCCAACCCCTTTACTTACGAGAGAAGGCGAAGAGAAAATTACTAGAACTTGACCATTACAGAAATTACTTGCAAGGCATTTTTCTTTGATAGCTGCAGTTTCACTCATATTATCATCCTTTTCTGTTGACAAGTTTCTTAGATTTTAATCTTGGATTGGAAATGTTACCCTATCAGAAAAGGCTTTTGCTGTCAGGAGCAGTACTGTTGCAGAATGTGGAATCATATATGAGAGTGGTTGTGTACTGAGAAATAGACCATTGCCAGGAGAGGTATTTAAAGGCTTAGTCTGCTTGATCGTAAATCACTTTCAATGTGCTCGCACTCTTAGACAACATACTGAAAGCTTTCTTACTTCTTTTATTATAGCAGTGTCATTTGCATTGCTGAACTTGGGGTTATGTTGGCAATTCCAGATAAACCCTTGCTTAGAGGGTTTATAACTCTGTGATTAAATTTCACCCTGGCTTAGAATTCAAAAGTGAAATTTGTGGGAATTTTTTAAACTAAAGTATGTCTAATATTTTAAGAAGTTGTTAGACCTAGTATTCATGAGGCCCAGGGTATAATCCATAGTACTACAAAAGGGAAAAAAAGGCCTTTGGTGGCCAGCCACACTATCCACAGCCCCAGTCTAGGGAACACTCCTGTAAACTCAATACTCCAAGAATGAGATAGGAAGATCACAAAGTAAAGGCCAGCAGGGACAATGTAGCAAACCCCTGTCTCAAAAAAAAAAAAAAAAAGGATTGGATTTATTTGTTAAAAATATCACTCGCAGGCCAAGGATTTAGCTCAGTGGTTCTGGCGCTTGCCTTTCAAGCACATGTGCCTGGGTTCAATTCCAGGTACTCACATACAATAATGCCAGAGGTGGTACCTCAGGTCCAGCAGCAATCAGAACCACATACCACAGTGCCAGGTATGGTGGCTCACACCTGTAACCCCAGCACTTGGGAGGCAGAGGCAGGAGGACTGCTGAGTTCAGGACCAGCCTGAACTACAAAGCAAGACCCTGTCTCAAAAAGCTAAAAAAAAAACTCTAGAGAAGGTAAGCACCTTTTGTGGTTTGATGGAGATCTACAAGGAGATTAGTTAGGAGTACTGAAGAATCTGAGAGAGACACAGTGGGAAATGACCAGCCTATAAAGGGGATCCCTTACACTGCACCCATCGTGCAGTGATGGGTGAGGTGGTGCTCTGGACAAGAAGAACATTAGAAGAGAAGCCAAATTGGGTGAAGTTTAGCTGAGAACACACTGAGTTTGAGGGCTGACTATATAGAGATGTCCATATGGAGAATGAAAGTACAGGAGACAAGAGTCTTACACGAGAGTAAGGAGATGTGAGGACAGAGAGACATTTCCCTGGATCACAGTGACAACCCCCAAAGCACAAGCATAATTTCAGTAAATAACACATTGACAGACTATCTCTCTTAATCTTATCAAGGGCCAATGATGTCTGCTACAAGGGTTATGAAATGGCTGATAGGACTAAATTAAAATTCCCATTCTATCTCCCTAAGTAGCCAAAGAGATTTGCATCTCTTGAATGACTGATGATGTTAAGCATTTCTTCATATACTTCTTAGTGGCTCTTACTTCTTCCTCTAAAAAGTATCTATCCATTTAAGATGCTCACTTTTGAATTGGATCTTTAAATTTGGGTGGGCTGATTTTTTTAAGCTCTTTATATATTCTAGATAGTAGCCCTTTGTCTGAGGAACAGGTGGTAAAGATTTTTTCCCACATTGTTGGCTGCCTTTTCACTCTGTTTGTGGTTTCCTTTAACATGCAGAAGCTTTTTAAAAGATTGAAGTCTCATTTGTTGATTTCTCCTGCCAATTCCTGTGCTATAGAGGTTAGGGTTAGGCATTTGAGAGATGCAGATCAAAACAACACTGAGATTTCATCTAACTCCACAAAGAATGGCTGCCATGTCAGAATTAGCCAGCAACAAATTTTGGTGAGGCTGTGAAGAAAAGGTAACCCTTCTCCACTGCTGGTGGGAATGTAGACTCGTATAACCTCTGTGGAGATCACTGTGGAGATTCCTCAAAAATCTAGGATTGGAGGTTCCATTTGACACAGCCATCGCTCTGCTAGGCATATACACAAAGGAATTAAAAGAGTCTTTTCACAGCGACATACGTGCTCCCATGTTTATAGCAGCTCAGTTTGTGATTGGTAAGTCTTGGAAACAACCCAAATGTCCATCAACTGGAGACTGGATAAAGAAGATGTAGTTCTTTTATAGAATGGAGTATTACTCTGCCATTAAAAACTATAAGATTGAGTCATTCCTACTCAAATGGATGTACCTTGAGGACATCCTCATAAGTGAAATAAACAGGTCACAGATGTGTAAATATCATATCTTTTCTCTGGTATGAGAAAATGAAGTTGTAAATGAGTTGTAGTATATGTAGTTGATATTATGAAGTAGAAAATATTTAAAATGAAAGAGTGTAAGGGTAAGTAATAAAGGGGAAATGAATGTGGTAATAATAAAGAAAAAAGAAAACAAAGATTGTATATATAAGGGGTGGAGGATGCAGGGCAGGGGGAAAAGGGAAAAATGAGAATCAAGTCATGTCATATTCTGGTACAAACTTTTAATGTTGAATGCAGTTATGATGTGTATTCATAATGTACCAATAAAGATAATTTTTTAAAAAGAAGCCAAAGAGAAAGAATTCTGAAAAAAGAACAAGGAGTTTCTGTCTCCAGCAGATCCTGAGACTGGATTCCCAAGTGAGCTCTTCCCCTGAAAACCACACAGAAAGCTGAGCAAGGCACACATCAACTGTATTGGTGAGCTGGAAACAATTAAAGAAATCTTAGGGGCCAAAATGGGAGTGAAAGAGGAACCCAGGTAAACAGAGCACTGAAGACAACCTTTGTTATAAGGTACAATAAATGTTGAAAAGTATTCTTTGTATTGTTGTGTTTTATATTCTCATTTTGTGAATCTCCACTCGCAATGCTGGGTATTTTCAATGTATCCCTTTGGTTACCATCTCTCTCTGTCTCTCTCTTGTGTACTCTGTACATGGGAACACTGATTTTCAGGACTGCATCAAACAAAGGGCTGCCTTTCCAGTGGCTTCTAAGTGTGGCAGTAGCCGTGGATGGGATGAGACCGAGAGAGGACAGGAATGAAGTTGCAGCATGGGTCCCATGGGTACTTTCCTTCTAGGTTGCCACAGGTAGGTCAGATTCCTCTGTCAAAGTCCAGAGTCTGGGCCAAGAGGCTCACTCGTATGGGTACTCAACTAACAACTGTTCCTCCCCGCACCCCCTCAGGCCTGGATGTGATGGAAAAGCAGGTAATCGTTCTGGGCTACTGCAGTCCCAAGAAATTCTGCTACTTCATCACATTTTCTTGACCCTGCTTATGAGAAATAGTCCTCCACTCCCTGGCTCAGCCTCTCTGCCAGACAGTTCTGACCTGGAGAGAGTGGAGCCTTAGAGACAGATGGATGTTTCCCCCAAGAAGTTTAGCAATGAAACAAAAATCAAAGAAGGAATGAAGGGCTGGTACCTTAGTACTGCACAGCGTGTGTGTGTGTGTGTGTGTGTGTGTGTGTGTGTGTGTGTGTGTGTGTACGAGACTAACACATAGACAGACAGACAGGTGGGCCAACCAACCAACAGAGACAATGAAGAGAGATTACAAATCAGATTTTCAGGAAAGACTATTAATGAGTATAGGTCCAGATCTAAGGAGAGGAAGAGATGGGATCCAGGTGATTGAGCCAAATCTTCATTTTCAAGAAAAACTAAGGTCAATATACAGAAAGAGAAGTCTGAAGATGAGAGGGGCAGAAGTTTTTCTTGCTTATTTTTCTTCTGCTGTTTTTGACGTTGGGGCCCGAAGGTTTTCTGCTGAAGCAGGGATATGTGAGGTTGGAGGCTTGAGGAAAGTGGTAAATTCTGGAAGAGCTACTGTAGCCATTGCGAGATGTTGACTAGCTTTTAATAAATCTTTTGATACACTACAGCCAGTCCACTTTCAATGGCAGAAATCAAAGAAAGACTGCTGGGTGTCCAACAGACAAATTCCCCCAGCTTTCTGAGAGGGGATTTAGATGAATTTCTGGTAGTTTCTATTGTTGAAAGGTTTAAAGGTAACCCTGGCTCTTATAAACATGATGCAAAATGACAAATATTCATCAAGCATCCCAATGAAGGAAATGCAGCAGGAGCAAAAAGCAAAGGAAGATTGTAGCAAGAGGGGTGTAAACCTAGCAACCAGAAAATCATATTCATCCAAATTCATCTCATGCAGCTACTGGTGATTTAATAGGGAAGCCAAGCAAATTAGGTTTGATGGGGCTTGTAGTTTAATAAAAGGTCTCTGAGTATTCAGTGAACAATATATGCAAAGTATTCCGTGATCCATCATCAAAGCAGGCTTGGGATTAAGGGAAACAACTCTTTCTTTTCACATATGACAGTGTGTTTATCACCACTTGTTTATAGCCCGAGACCCCACTTGAACAGCTCCATTCCATTGCCCCGACAACCTTTGTCAAACAGAAGACTTCAGGCATCACTTCTATTTGATCAGAACAGAAAATCTGCCCACTTGCAGCAACAATGTGAATGTGCTAGAAATGAGAACCAGACTATCATGTTTGGGCTACATAAATTGCAAGTGATCTGAGGCCCAAAAATGGTGGTTAATAACTTTTGTAAGTTGTATAAAATATAAAATCATACTGGCCTGTGGTGTACAAAATGCACTGCACAGAAACTCCATCCCTACTGCTGGAATAGCAAGTGAGCCCACAAGGCTCCAGGCTCCCACCTCCTTTACCCAGTCCCCCCTGACCACAGCAGTTGAACTTTTCCATTTTTCAGACATAGTCTTGAGGTAATATTGTGTTTGCGCAAAGGAGTTCACACCTGGGAGTTTGGAAAGCCACTGTGCCAGAGGAATAACATAAAGAATCCTCTGGCAATTCTTCCCCTAAAACAGAAAACCATTTCCCTTAGTTGGGCAAAGCCTTACTGAGCACCTTATGTGTGAAAGACTGTCCTCTGTAGTGTGATGGCAGAATAAGGTTAAAAACAAAGAATAGAAGAAGAGGGAGAATAAAAGACATTCAGTTAATTCATGATGTCAGTCTGAGAAGAAAAGTTTGACCCTGAGCATGAGGAAAAATAAGCTTGAGCTAAGGAACAGAGGAGACACAAATATTCAGGAAGAAGAGGGCTGCAAACATGATGGCCTTTAGTTCCTTATGAGGGTTCTGCTACATTCACTGCAAAGTCATCAACTACCTACCACGTGAAGATATTACACTAAGTGAGACAGAGAGAGATGCTTGTAACAGAAAAGAGATGCTCAGTAGGTGCAGAAGGAATCATTTTGTACCAAAAGGTTCGGCAAAGAAAAAGAAGGGGGAATTCAAATTTTCCCTAAGCTTTTGGTGATTGAGTTTTCAAAAGATAGAGGTTCTTGAAAGGGCACTGATGGGCAGAGGGAATTCTGCTCAGTAGAGTATTGATGGTCTTTGTCTATCACCGCCTCTCATTGCCTATGTTTTATAAAATAAAGTAGACTAGTCTTCCAAATACATTCTCCTTTAATCTTTACAATCTTGCAAGCTAGACACACTATTAGACAAATGAAGGGATTATCTCAAGGAAGAAAAAGAACTTGCTCAATGATATATTCTTCAGGAAATTCTGGCCAAGATCTTTATCCAGGGGTGGCTGAATCCAAAGCCCAATTTCTCAGTTCAGCACCTACCCTGCCCAGCTTCCCCCAAACCTCTCAGCACACTTACCAGTGGCCAATAGCTACAAGGCCTTTTACAAAAGCTATATATTGCTGAGAGACCTTGTTACTGCAAGAAATGGGTATAGACATGTTTGTTTTAAAGTGTCAACAGGTTTCCAGTCCACATAACCAGACAATCACTTCTTTGATTAAAAATATGTCTCCATCACCTAATTCTCATAGGGCCCTGGGACCTCTACGAAGTGGGACTAACAGAGACTCATACTTAAAGAACCCAAATAATGCATACAGAGGAAGAAGCCAAAGAATGCTAACAAAGTTGACATGAATGAAAAGTCCAATAGTCCAATTCTGAGAACTGCACTGGAAAAATGAAGGAGCATTGAACTCTTGTGGGATTGAACTCTTCACGGGATACATTCATCAACAATAACATGATTCCACAAAACCCAGAGCCTGTTTGTGCTTCAAGATCCAACTCATGACACACTGTGTTTGTTCCCATTGAACTAGTGCTCATTTAGGTCCACTCACCACCTGTGAAAGGCAATACATCACCTTCATTGCACAGCTAGCAAAAACCATGAGTCAGAAACAGTTTTGTGATTTCCATAAACTTACCCAGCTAATAAGTGGTAGAGACTAAATTTTACTCCAAGGTAGCTGAAGCAGGTCAAAGAAGAATTTATTACAGAAATTTCAGCAGAAACTAATTCCAAGAACTAACTGACCTCTTCTCCACAGAAGACAACATCCACAGGGTCAGCAAAGAGAGCCCCTTTGCCCTTGCTGTACCCATGAGACAGAAGGAGAAAATTCTGTCACCAAGGCAATCTCTGCAAATGAAATTGGAAGATCCAGGAAACTTGAGGAAATAAAATACCCAGAATTAATTTTCTACAATATATCTATCATTAATCTTTTAAATGGATTTTATAAGAATTTTATTACACATAACTCTAACTGAAGTCTAACTCAGATTTACAGAAGCTAAAATTTCCATAAAATATAAAATGTGAATAATTTAGATTACATCCTACTGTACAATAAATATACATCTCAGACGGGAAGAGATCTATAACCTCATTTTCCTCTTGACATCCGCAGAACAGCTTTCCCTGGCAAAAAGTTTGCTGACTCCAGCAGTTCAGCCAGAATCCTAACAAAGCAAAGCATAGGTTTCTTTGGTTAAAATGCCTTTCTTACCAAGACAGTTTAGAGAGCGGGCTCTGCCATTAAACAATCCAGTGTTGAACACCGCATCTGCCCCTTGCCGCATGTGTGACCTAGGAAAGCTTATAAAACCTCACTGTGTCGCAGTTTCCTCCTCTACAACTTGGTCCAAGAATGTTATGAAGATCAAATACTAAGATGTATACAAATCCGTTAGCCTGTTTGACAGCTCACAGTAAACACTTAATAAATTCTAGATATCGTATGCATCTGGCCTCATATCTTCGTGTTTTCCTAGAGCCTGAACTACACTCTCTCCCAGTGTTTCCAATCAATTGGGCCACTGGCAGGTGAAACTCTTTTGAAAGTGATGGCATCTGTGGTAATTATCCATAGAATCTGAGGCAGGAACTAGGCAAGACCCTAGTAATCCTAATGCAGCTTTTCAGTTGTCTAGACAGAAGTTAAGATGAAGCACACACAAACTTGGGCACACACACACACAGACATTTATTTAAAAGTTGCCACTGCCTGGTCACTTACTCAATAACAGGTGCTTTGCACCTACTTCTCATTCTCACCACAGTCTCAGAAGCAAGAGGCCAGCTAGGATCATCTTGACTTCACAACGCTGGTTATTTCTACGATCGTCACACTGTATGTGGCCACCCTTCTCCTGTGCCCTGCACCTGGGACCCACTCCTTCCTGGGAGCTTGAAACTGTGGCCCTGGGAGGGATCTGAACTCAGCCCTCATCACAATGTACTTGCATGCTGAGTATTCCATTTACTCTTTCTTTCCTGGGAAATAATGAATTTATTTTAGCTAGCATGTTCACAAATATGAAGAACCTAACCTTAGTCCGCATAGGATAAAAATGGTAATATGTCCTCTTGAAAATGTGCCTGACAGAATCTCAATGATTACCATGTGTGATCTCGCTTCTCACAAAACTCATTTCATAAATGCTACAACAATGATTAATTTACTGAAAATCACAAAGGTAATGACTGGTGAGGGCTTCTTGACTCCAGAAGCTAACTCATAAAGATCACTTTATCTTTCACCAATGGATTATCTCCCCAGACCTTTTTATTGCTTAGGCTGAGTTGCGTAGGCTGTTTCAGTCTCCCTCAGTAGTTGGTGTTATAAGTGTGTGCCACTAGGCCTGGGCAGCATTTTGCTTTTAATTACTGAGGCATCAGCCAAATCTTGGACATATATAAAGGGATAAGGGTTCTTTAGAAGATGGAGATGACAGTATTGACTAGGCTCACATTTAAAACCCACACTGTCAATTAAAGCATATTTTTAAGATAAGTTTGTCACCACTATCACCTGAGCTTTTGTTGGGTTACTTCCTCCCCAATCTCGGCTATGAGCTCCAACGTTAGATGATCAAACTCTGCCGTAAGGAGGACACTCCTGAAAAGGAAGCATCAAGACCACTGAGGACTTCTGACAGTTTCAAGGTCTATGTGTGATTTGGATGCTAGTGTCTCGCACGGTGGGAGGAGGTGGAATGATAAGATCTCACAGAACTGGTCAGATCTGTGACTCTTTCCCCATGTTTTCTGCCTCGTGATAGGAAAGAAGGAGATGAGAAATGTGTGTGTAACCCAGAGAGGGTTACAGTCTGAAATCAGTGCAGACTGAGCGACTCCCCTCATGGAAGGATGCTGCAGACAAGACTTCCAGGAAACAAGAGCTGTGGTCTGGGCTCTTTGCGGTACTGAAAATGTTCAACTACTAATTTTTAATGCTTTCTCTATATACAATGTGGCACCTACTTGGAATAAACCTCTAAAAACATATTCATTGTTGATGGACTTGTATTGCAAACTTGACTTTAATGCCACAGAACATAAGCAAGCCTAGACTTCTAAAGCAGGGATCTACTCTTTATTCTTCCACCATCTGCAGAACAAACTCAGGCTTCATATCTGTGTCCAGCCCCATCTCACAGGATGCCTCGAGAATCAAAGGGAGTCGTGTCTGTCAGTGCATTGTAAATACCAAAACCGTACTAACAAAGGATTTTTATGTTATTATTGAAATCGGTACTATAGCTCCATCCTAGCTAGAGACTATCCAAAGTCAGAGAAGTGTGTCCTGACTTAGCTAGGAAAGGAGAGAAGGAATACAGAGTTTTTATTAATTCATTTAGGCTACATGCCAATTGAATTCTAGCTCTGGACTATTTCCTGTAATTATGATTTAGCAGTGCCAGAAACAAATATAGCTATCAAGTTCAACCACTTGCACAGAGAACAAATTAGTTCATAAAATGTAGTGGATTTTATCTCCAAATTGAAATTTTGGCCTAAGTCGGTGGCAGACACTAAGTTATTGAAATTTTTCTCAGTGAAGCCCTTTGGTTAGCTGGTGTTTGGGGGGTAGAAGGTAAATAATCATTAAGAGTAAGGTAAAATAATTATGAGAAAAATATATTCCTAGGTAGTATCCTAACAAGAGTCTATCTGTGATGTTAAGACTCACATCTGTTACATTTTTTAAATTGAAATCTTTATTGGTACATTGCATATACACATCATGATTGCACTCCACAATGGGAATTTGTAGCAGTATAAGGCACAACTTAATTCTCATTTTTCCCATAACCCTACCCACCCTACCACCCCCATATACATAAAATTTGTTTCCTTTCTTTTTTGTTATAAGTTACATTGTTTTTAAAGACTATAATTCTCAGACTGGAGATTTAGCTCAGCAGTTCTGGCATTTGCCTTTCAAACTCAAGGGCCTGGGTTCGATCCCTAGTAATCACATACGATACTGGGCGTGGAGATCATGCCCACCAGCAATAAGAATCACATACCACAGTGCCAGGTGTGGTGGCTCATGCCTGTAATCCCAGCACTCAGGAGGCAGAGGCAGGAGGATTGATCTGAGTTTGAAATTCACCTGGGCTACATAGTGAGCCCAGGGCCAGCCTGAACTACAAGTGAGACCCTGTCTCCAAAAAAAGAAAAGAAAAAAAAAAAAGACTATGATTCTCCTGAGTCTCCAAGACCAGTTCACCTTGCCTTGTTTCTACATTTTTTAATTTAGAGAAGCAATCCAGTATGTTCTTTTTCTTTAACAAAAACCTTCAGTAGTTTAGATTCAGAAGAATCTCAGAGTCATTGTTGGAAATTATACTTTTGTAAACTCAGACTAGGCTTCTGTCTGCAACAGGACTGTCTGGGTGTTAGGATTGCATGGCAGAATCAGTGGGATCCATAGTGAGGAGAGAAAGCTACTCTTTCCTTCAGAGTAGAACTGCTACATAGAATAAGTCATATTTTGTGTCAAAGAAATATATATCCAGTTTTCCAGGTGTTTTAATAAGGATTCTCCAAGCCAGAATTTGTGTGCATGTGAAATAACTTGATTTTTAAAATATTGTTTCAATATTTAAAATACTGTAAGTGTTAAGCAACATATTTGAAGACTACAATTGTCCTAGTGAGAAGATACTTTGATGTCTCTAATCTAAGCAAGACTCCCTTGCAAGTTAAAGTCTGAGTGAATGAATGGATGAATGACATGCTAATTCTTCGGGACTGTTGTTGCTGCTGCTGTTGTTGTTGTTGTCATTTTGCCACTGACAAATATCTATCCTAACACTGTGTAATTAAACACTAACCATCCTCTGTTTCCAGAGGTGGGGACTGTCCAATAAGACAACTGCACGCTTGCTCACTGTGGGCACGTCCTTCTCTCTCTCAGCAGTAACATTTTATTTTGTTCCAGGTGCAGTTGTCTACCTATCTTTCATGGTGTAGCTCACTGCATTTTTAGAAGATTTTTTTTCCAGGAGCTAATTGAGCTTTATCTATGTGAGTGAGCTAGAATCTGTCACTGACAGCCTGCAGAAGGCCATTTCTTCAATTGCTTGAAAGAAGTAAAGAGTCAGACATGACAAACTACAGCTCCGAATACCTGGCAGCAAGCCCATTACTGCCGCCGTGCCAAGATGCTCTAATAAATTACTTAGAAAACACAGACTCACTTTATTTCCGTCATGAAACTCGCCACCCTAAAACCAAAGGAAAGGATTTTATTTTTTTTCTATCATAGTTTGTCAGGGCCTTTTGCAAACAGAATGCATTATTTATTTTTTACAAAACATAATTGCTGGCAAGCCCACTCTAGTTTATGAAAACAGCTTGCTTTTTGTTTCTTCTGTGATTTCCACAGAAACAAACCTTAGGCTTTCTTTTTACCACCCTTTCTCCCTTTGCCAAGAAGCAGCCGTTAACATGGCAGTGACTATAGCAAATAAAAATTCAAAACTGTACATTTCTTTCCAGTTCTGTTTTATAAACTGGATTCTATTGCCTTAGCTATTCTTTGTAACCTAAGAGATAATTGGTTTGTTCCTAAAGCGTGGAGCTAGCATGTCCTATTTTATCACTATGTCCTCATCATTCATTGATTTAAGTGATTAAGAAGACATGAAAGGTGTCTATCAGTATCCTAAGGATTTACTATATTTACCTTGGATCAAACCCTTCCATAGAGCAAGCCAGATATGATTCGAGGCCTTAAACTGGTAAGTTCTTCTCAAACGATCCTCAAGTAATTTTCTGACATGATTCTTTCTGCCATCCTCATCCTAATGCTAATGTTCACTTTGATGATGTAACCCAACACTACATCACAGACATAGGCATTTTTTTTTTTCTGCGTGGTGGTAGTTTTGATACAGCCCTGGCCATCTCTTGGGCTGATGGAAGGGAATGCTCTGTTGTTCAGCCTAAAGATTAAGGAGGAGCGTTTGAGGTACAGCATGAGTTGGGGTATGGCTGGTTCCCCAAATGACATGTAGATTGCTGCTGCCAGATGTGATATAAGTAATAAAGAGTAGTCTATTTAAGTATACTAAATTACATTTGGGCCCCAGATATAAGTATGGTTTTCAGACATGCTGAAATCTAAGGTAGAACTCTTTATAAAGTTTTCTGAGCAATGGAAACCTTTCATATACATAGATTCCCAAAAAATCTTTGGGACAAGAAAGATACTCATTTGGCGTTGAAACTTCTTATGACAATTGCAAGCACAGCCTCAGTGTCATTTGTCCACATTCCAAAAAATGTGAAGTTTCCAGAGATGGCAGGCTTCCGGGGACTTGCGCAGGACACGGGCTCTGGTATCCTCCTCAGCACTCTCACCACTAATCTTCATTTGATGTGGTAACTCACTGAAAGCACCCAACCACAAAAGAGGCTGTTCAGCTATTAGCCTGCATCCCAGGGGCTGGAGGTGAAGACACAGCCAGGAGTCCTGAGCTCACAGGCTGTCCTGCTGCCCAGCCTCACAGTCACGGAATTGGTTTTCACTCCTCTAACTTGTCTGTACTGAAGGTATTACCAATCCCAGTTCTGAGCTGCCTACAGATGAGGCTGAGAAAAAAAAAGAAAAAATGAGGAAACATCATTCTCTTACTCATTCCTCTTCACAGATTCAAAGTTCAGAATCTGTACCCTTTATCACATTTCCACCATATCCATGCCTTTTAGTTTGGAGAGAAAAAAAATCAGCCTACCCCCTACACAAGGTTATTCCCTTATGGTTCCAATGAAAAGAAACATTCACTCTTTGCCACCTGCATCTTTTTATTCACTTGGATGTCCCTCCTCTGGGAAATACTTGCTTTCATGTGCTGAATGTAATCAGAATCTAGTATTGGATGTGTACCCCAGTTGTCTTAGTGTTCACAGCTTCTGGTATCATCCATAATCCATTATCATTCTAAATAACTTCCGGGAGATATTGTTCCCTCCTAACTGCATGTTTCTGGTTGATTCAGTGGTTCCTTCACCAAATACTTGTTGTGCTCCTTTTTATTTTTTGGAAGACATTCCTGCTGGGCATTGAAGAAAAAATAATGATTTGTTCATTTCACTTCAACCAACACATATGTGATACACACATTTTCAATACGCTTGGGAAATCAGAGTCTAACAAGAAAGACCAGCAAACCAGCAGTGTGTATAAAAGAGAGGGGAAAGCCAAGTGTGATGGCACATGCCTGCAATCACAGCGCCCAAGAGACTGAGGCAGGAAGATCACTGTGAGTTCAAGGCCACTCTGAGTTACATAGTGAGTTCAACCCAGCCTGAACTACAAAGAAAAAATCCTGCCTCAAAAATAAAAAAACAAAATTAAATAAAAAGATAAGGAAAAATAAATTCTGCTCTGGACTCCATAGTGCTTTTTGAATACAGAGTGGCTGTAGAATCCAAGCAGGTAGACAGATAGCCATGGAGACATGGGTTTCATTGACTTTGGCCAAATTCCTGTGCTGGTTATTTGCCAAGCATCTGTTTGGTATGGGATAGACCATTTAATGATGAGATGATCTCAGAAGAAAGCAGTTTTTACTCAGAAGAAATCTGATAACTTCATACCCATCAAGGTGGTCTCTTCCACCACACACCCACCAGCCCTTTTATCTTTTAGAAATGTCAGGACCTATCCTGTGGTTTGATCCCCAGGGTGCCTTGCCCTTATCACTTTCCAGGATGACAACTGTAGGCCAGAACACTCATGAAAAACCAAAACAGAAACACCTAGCAAGTATTTATAAAATTATTTGCAATAATATATGAAAAATATCAAGGTCTCATTGAATCTGTCTCCTTTCTTGGGCTTCCTGGTTTATTCTGAGAGAAACATTAATGTCAAAAGCTTATTCTCCATTACTTTGAGCTTTAATGCCACAGACTTTTGGTCTGTTACAACAGATGAAATAGAAGAGGGTGCAAATGTTAACATGCCTTAGGTTTCCTCTCCTCTAAGGACAGAGTCAACACTAGATGGAGTTTGTTTTTATTTATTCTTATTCAAACTTTCTACAGTCCAGGAACCTCAAAGCTATATTGAACATGAACTTGCAGGCTTAGTGTTTATACTCTGAATGTTTGGGAAGAATCTCGAAAGTCCACAGCATGTCATACTTGTCATTTTTCTGAGGTACGTTTTGGGATCTGGTGTTTCTTAAGCCTGGGAACCCATCCATCAAATAACTGATAGTAGCCACCATGTGATATGTGCATATTTACCACATTTTGTTGCAATTTACTTATATACATGAGTAAACCACATGCTTTTGAATGTCTATAAATTTGATACGAAGTTATGAGTGATAATATATTTAACAAAATGAGAAATTCTCTGGTTGGGGGGAGGAGTGCCCTGCTACATGATCTATGTTATCTTATCTCTTCCACAACACCAGCACTATGACTAGCATAAAGACACCCTATAACCTTAGCTATAGGTACTTCCATGTGACGTACTTCAAACAGTAGGGCAATCTATAGGAATGCACAAAATGTTCAGAAATTATTCTCTATGCTTTCTGTTTTATTTTTCCATCTTCAAAAGTTTAAGGATGCTCATGCATAGTATATTTCTGTTTGAGTGTGTCCTAAGATGATGCTTAATTCACACAGATTTTCACGTAAGGTGTATTTGGTAGTCTAGCCTCTTCCTTTCTGAGGCTTACATAATCCTTCTGTAACTATAAGACATTACAGTGAATTTTAGTTCTCTGATCTTAAATATGTCATCCTCTGCCAACCTGAAACTTTAATGGTAATTTTGGTATTTGAGCAACATTGTGATAAATTTTCTGCAAAGAATATCTAGGGCTATGATATAGTTCAGTGGTAGGTCACTTCCTTAGCAAATATAATATCCTGAGTTTGGTCTCCAGAACCACACACATAGACACACACAAGCCAGAGAGATATGTTTTCCCCTTGCTACCTATATAACATAAGGTCAGTGAAAAACTCCTCTGAAATTTGTTTTTCATTTCTGTTAATCTTAAGTGTATTATGGCCCTTAAAACTGTGCATACATTCAGGTCCCTGGAACCTGTAAATATTGTATCACATGGGAAAATAATAGATATTCTCTTCTATGTCAAATGATACAACCAAATTAAGGATCTTGAGAACAGTAGCTTAGTCTAGATGGACCATTTTCTTCATTCCATATATCTTTATAAGAAAAAAGTGAAGAAGTAGGGCATGCAGCTCAGTGGAAGAGTACTTGCCTAACATATGCACAGCCAGAAGGAAGGGGCAGGTTTAGAGATGGACACACAAGAAAAAGAACTCTTAGATCTTCCAGAATCTAGAAGAAGCAGAGACTAATTTCTCCCCAGAGCCTTCAGAAAAAATGCAGACCTTATAGACTCCTTTTCAGACTTTGACCAAAACTATCCACTGAACAACTTCTATTGTTTTAAGCATCACATTTGTAGTAATTTTTATGGCAGCCACAGAAATGAGCACAAAGATAATAGCTACCTTACAAAGCAGAGTAAGGACTGGTATGAGAAGGAGGTCAGGGGCAAAGTGAGTATTGCATAAAGAGTGACTATTATCATTATTACTATTATTTCCTAACCATGGGGTGCAAACACTAAAGCTTCAAATAGTGACAGAAAAGGTCTAATTTTTTCATCTTTCCAACAGAAAAACAATCAACAAATGAACCCAACTCACCGTCGCAACTATAATCTCTCTAAAATAGTCCTTATTCTTGTTAACTACACATTCTGGTGTGCCAGAGTTGACTCAAATTATGCCTGTGTTCAAACTGTTGGTAGAAATATTTGTCGCCTTTCACAAAGAAAAGGTCTTGAGTTAGACAATAAATAAGATGATCATCTCATATGCACCAAGCATGCTAATACACGATTTGCAAACAATCAAGGTGCATGTACCATAAGCCAGGAAGAATTATATGCATTTAATTTGCATTGAATCATTTAGTTCTAACAAAGCTTTATGGGTACAAACACTAATTTTGTCCCCACTGTGCCCTGGGATATACAGAGTGTATAGTGTAGCTGATTTCTAGACCAAGCTGGACAGGTCAGAATCTGCTGACTACATCTTCATCCTCCATAATCTTCCAAAGTGTCCATCTTCTCAGTCCTTGCATTGACCACACTTCTTAGCTGTAGTGCTAAATCATTGCTATATTTCAATCAATTGCCAGAATTCTCACACATTATTCATTATTAACTATGCACTCAGGTTATGTTGTCAAAATAGTTCTAAGTAACATACAACAGATTCAAGATTCTACCTACTACTATATCATTCACCTAATGTTAGACTTCTATCTAAAATATCCCCCCAAAAGTTTCATGTATTCAGAAGTGGGTCTTTGTGAAGATGACTGGGTCATAAAGGTGTTTGTTTATTCATGGATTTATCCTCACAGCTTTGCTCCACCACACCCATTTGCCTTGCCATTTCTGCCCTGGAGCCCCCAACCATAGACTAAAACCTCAAAACCCTCTGCCAAATTAAACTTCTTTTCTAAATTGCGAGTGTCAGGTTTTGCAAAAGGTGACTAATAGGCTTGAAAGCTGAGTTAATAAGAAAAAGATGAAGAAAGGGCTACAGTGACAACAAAAACATCCAGAGGAATATTTTTATGTGATAATCACGTAAGTTTCAGTAGGAAATAAAAGAAGCTGAGACCTACAGACTGTTCACATCCTGTTTCCTTCCTCTGAACACGCCTCTTCACAATCTCCTGAATGTCTGTTATTTCCTCTGGTCTCACATGACATGGCTGTAAACACATCTCCAAACATCTGTGAAGAACATTTCTTCTTGAAATTCTGATTTATCAGTGATACATCACTTTTACTGTGCACCATAGCTTATTGTGCTCTACAATGGCCCAGAGAAGTGAAGGCGAACCTATGGCACATGTCTTTTACTGTGTGAACCAGGTCACCCCAGACCTTTTACCGGGTAGCTAAAATTTGTTCTAAAATGCATTTAGAAAATTCTGCATTTTCACACAATCCTACAAACCATCAAGAAGTGTACAAGGAATTTACTAGCATTGTAGCAGTTGCAAAGAATCTCTTTAGCAACAGAGCTTTACAGCTCCATGAGATGGAGACAACCCTGTGCTTTCCTACTTCTCCAGAGGAAAACAAATTTGAAGAACCTGATCCTTCCTGCTTATGCTGGTTAGATTTTGGAGACCTGGAAAAGAGAATACTGGAATTTCAAGAAAGCTCTATCTGAAAAAAATAACTTGTGTGACTGTGGTACAACACTAGAGAAGACAGAGTGTAAAGGATGATGAAGGACGGTGCAGTTCACTTCTGAAAATGAAAGTGGAATTAAAGAATGGAAGGCTCTGTCAAATAATTTCATTTTCTTACATTGTTTTGATCTTTATGCTTGTGAACAGTGGTTTTCAGCTTTGACTTCCCTCAAATCTGACACAAGAAACAAACTGACAGATGACCTAGTGCTGCACATGTGGCCATCTGACTAAGGGAGCATGAGCCAGGGTTTGCAAAGTATCAGCCTTCTCAGAGCGACAAAGATAACATTACTTATGCGAACACACAGCAAATGCAATCCAGCCTTCCAGTAAAAACCTCTTTGTATTATTGAAAGCTCTGTTATTGTGTTTGTATTATAATACAAAAGATGTTAATGTATGATCTGGTTAAACTAAAACCTCAGTATCCAGGCATAATTGCAGTGCTGGAACTTTGTGATAAGTGGATTTGGGGTTTTCATTTGGGCCCTTGGTCTCTAAAAGACTCATCATCATTAATCTAGAGGTTGGTTTATCTCCTGGCTCCTCTCTAGGTACCTGGGAAGAAGGACTGCATCTTTTTCTTCTTTATCTCATGCAGCCATCACAGTTCTTCACACATAGAAAATGTTTCCAAAATGTTACATTCTGAGTGCATTGTATCTTGTTCTGCAAATTCATTGACCCAAGTCACTTTACTAAGAGTACATTGTCAACTAACTACACTGTTAGTATGCAATGGGTGAGAATTTGATTAATACTCACTCTGATTCAGGTAGGGTACTGTAACCTGATGAAGTAGACATAGACATCACTATTTCTCCTCATTCGATAGAGAGAAGCCTAGTGATTCTGGGAAGAATCACTACATTCAGTATGTGGGTGCAAAAATATTTACTAAGACCCAGAGGAAACAGCACTAACTTTGTAGCACTCAAAGTGTGGTCCATACAGCAGCAACAGTGGCCTGACCTGGTAGTTTGTTAGAATTACAGAATGTCCACAGATGTTGTACAAGTCTACACTTTTATCAACAGTGGATTAGAGGTCCCATTTAACCCAACAATTGCTCTGCGAGGTATATACACAAAATAATTAAAAGATTCATATCACAGCAACATATGTGCACCCATGTTTATAGCAGCTCAGTTTGTAATTGCTAAATCTTGGAAACAACCAAAATGTCCATCAACTGGAGACTGGATAAAGAAGATGTGGTTCTTTTATAGAATGGAGTATTATTCTACCATAAAAAAATGATAAGATCAAATCATTCATATGAAATGGATGTACCTTCAGGACATTCTCATAAGTGAAATAAATAGGTCACAGATGTGTAAATATAGTATCTTTTCTCCAGGATGAGAAAATGAAGATGTAAATGAGTTGTAGTATATATAGTAGATATTGTGAAATAGAAAATATTTAAAAGGAAGAGGATGTAGGGGTAAATAATGAGAGGAAAAGGAATGTGAAATAATAAAGGAAACAAAGCTTATATAGGGGGTGGGGGTTTCAGGGTGGGTGGGAGAAGGGGAAAAAATGAGAATCAAGTCATGTGATATCCTGGTACAAACTCTCAATGTTGAATGCAGTGATGATGTGTACCAATAAAGATTTGAATAAAATATTTGTACCATAATGTACCAATAAAGATTTGAATTTTAAAAAAGGAATTACAGAATGTTGAGCCTTCCCACAGGCTTTCCCTCATAATAGACTTATTGCACTGTGCCTGGGGCCTAGCAAGCACTTTGAAAAGTTACCTATCATTACTATAATATGTGAGCAGGATTTTGAATGATGTGGGCTATGTATTGAAGAAAAAAAAGATGGAAAACAGTTCCTTTCAGTGAAAAGTGCCTGAGTATGGTCACCGAGGAGTAAGAGGGAAGGGAAATGGGAAAGCATATATAGAAATGTCAGTAGTTGTAGTGAATAGAGTGTGACCAGAAAAAGACCCTGGAACAATGTTTTGGGGATTTGCAAAAAGATCTTTAATGAAATTTTCAGTAGTTTCCTTTCTATGTTGAGGACAACAGAGAGGCTTATTCACAGGAATCATATGTTGATGTTCATTTATTACAAGGTTATTAAATAACAAGCAAGAACATTATAGAAGTAATATGAACTACTAAAATAACTATTGTGCTTCCATAATCTTGGTAAGAGATGATGGTTATGCTCCTATAAAACAGATAAACAGCAAGATTCAAGAGCCATCCTTGAGTTAGGACCACCACCTTCACTTAGTAACTAGATAAGATGTCTATGATTTTCATGCATGAATGTCACGAGTGACAATGGTAACCCAAGAGACAGAAGCCTATAGTCCCAGCTGCTCTGGAAGGTGAGACAGGAGGATTACTTGAGACCAGGTATTCAAAACCAAACTATGTCATTCACAAGTTAAAGCCCAGTTTTTCCAGCACCATTTGTTAAAGAGGCTATCTTTCCTCCATTGAGGATTTTTGGCTTCTTTGTCAAAGATGAAGTAGCTCAGTGTGTCCGGAGTAGTTTCTGGATCTTCTGGTCTACTCCATTGATCCTCAAGTCTGTTACTTTGCTGGTACCATGCAGTTTTTATCACAGTGGCTTTATAGTATAGTTTCTATACTATAGACTTCCCAATTTCTATCTCAGTGGGTCTACTGTTTGTGTATACGAAGGCTATTGATTTTTTGAATGTTGACCTTGTAACCAGCTATGCAGCTAAAATTGGCGATTAGGTCCAGCAGTTTTTTAATTGAGTTTTTAGAATCCTCTAGATAGAATATCATGTCATCAGCAAATAATGGCAATTTAACTTCTTCTTTTCCTATCTTTATTCCTTTTATTTCTTTCTCTTGCCTAATTGCTATGGCTAATATTTCCAGAACTATACTGAACAGAAGTGGTAAGAGAGGATATCCTTGTCTTGTTCCTGATCTTAGTGTGAAAGGTTTCAATTTTTGACCATTTAGTATGATACTGGCTGATGGTTTTTCGTAGATAGATTTTATTAGTTTGAGATAGAGATCATATATTTCAATCTTCTGTAGGGTTTTGAACATAAATGGGTGTTGTATTTTGTCAAATGCTTTTTCTGCATCAATTGAGATGACCATATGATTATTGTCCTTGAGCCTGTCAATATAGTGTATAACAAGGTGAAAGGGGACAATGTGGAGATTGTAACAAAAAAGTAAGGAAACAAATTTTATGTATATGGGGGGGTGGTAGGGTGGGTGGGGCTATGGGAAAAAATGAGAATTAAGTTGTGTCTTATACTGGTACAAATCCCCATTATGGAGTGCAATCATGATGTGTATATTTAATGTACCAATAAAGATTTAAAAAAATACAGTGTATAACATTTATTGATTTACATATGTTGAACCATCTTTGCATCCCTGGGATGAATCCAACTTTTTCAGGGTGTATAATCTTTTTGATAATTCTTTGTATTTTGTTTGCCAGTATCTTATTGAGGATTTTTGCATCAATGTTCATTAGGGATATTAGCCTGTAGTTCTCTTTTTTGGTTGGGTCTTTCTCTATTTTTGGAATCAAGGTAATGGTTGCTTCCAGGAAAGAGTTTGGGAGTACTGCTTCCCTTTCAATTTCATTGAAGAGTTTCAACTCTTTTACCATCCACCAAGCTAAAATCAAAGTGGATAAGAGACTTAAATATTAAAACAGACACTCTTAAACATGTTGCAAAACAGGTTAGGTAAAACTCTTGAAGACATTGGCTTAGGGAAAGACTTCTTGAACAAAACCTCTCTAGCACAGGAATTGGCTGAAAAAATCAACAAATGTACCAATAAAGATTTTAAAAAATCAACAAATGGGACCTCATTCTTTTAAAAAGCTTCTGCACAGCAAAGGAAACCACCTACAGAGCAAAAAGGCAACCAACAATGTGGGAAAAAATCTTTACCAGCTGCTCCTCAGACAAAGGGTTACTATCTAGAATATATAAACAGCTCAGAAAAGACAGCCCAACCTAATTTAAAGACCCAATTCAAAAATGGGCATCTGAAATCAACAGATACTTTCCAGAGGAAGAAGTAAAAGCCACTAAGAAACATATGAAGAAATGCTCAACATCATTAATCATTCGAGAGATGCAGATGAAAACAACACTGAGATTTCATCTCACTCCACATAGAATGGCTGCCATTTCAGATTCAGCCAACAGCAAATGCTGGCAAGGCTGCAGAGAAGAAGGAAACCTTTTCCACTGTTGGTGGGACTGTAGACTCCTACAACCCCTGTGGAGATCAGTTTGGAGATCAGTTTGGAGATCAAAAAGGTAGGATTGGAGGTCCCATTAGACCCGGCCATCACCCTGCTAGGTATATACACAAAAGAATTAAAAGACTCATATCACAGTGTTATATGTGCACCCGTGTTTATAGTAGCCCAATTTGTGATTGCTACATCTTGGAAACAACCCAAGTGTCGATCAACTGGAGACTGGATAAGAAAGCTGTAGTTCTTCTACAGAAAGGAGTATTACTCTGCCATACAAAATGATAGGTTTGAATCATAAATAAAAGCTATGCCAGGCCTTTGCTATGTGCTTTAATTAAGCTTACATGACAGCTGCAAGTACAGTAACTGAAATAATTAACAAAAAAAATAATGAAGCTACAACACAGAACTTTGCTTCTCTCTCAAGGAACAGTTGAAAGCAAGGCGGTCCAGGACTTATGTGCACTGCACATGGGGGCCACACCACCTTTTGTCCCAATGATCCTCTTTCCAGGGTCACTGCATGGTCCAAGTTGCTGCAGCAGGTCCAGATCTGTCATCACCTCCTCATTCTTTCCACGTGAAGGGAAGAAATGGGTGAAGAAGGAAGACTGCCCAAGAGAAGGCTGTCCTTTAAAGAGAGTTCCCAGACAGCATCCCAGTGTGACACTTTTGTGCCCCTTATTAGGAAGAATAAACAAAGGCTGAAAAAGTAGATATTATTTTGAGTGAACGTTTGTGCAGTGAGGAGTCAGAGATTCTATTTTTCTTCATAGGATGATATGTTTCTTTCCTCCTGTCCCTAGTCATCTAGAAATGAGACTCTGAAAGTAACATATATATTCCATCCATAGAGAAACATGTTGGTGTGACAATAAAACCACAATAGAAAGTACAATGTTATGATTGTCAAAAATATAGAGTAATTCATAAAGTTTACAGGTAAGAACCTCCCCCTGGCCTAGCTCCATAGTTCTATTCCTGCTGCCTATGGCAGACCATAGTTTTCATCTGTCAAGTTCTGAAGCCATTTTGTAATTTTGCTTCAAGGATTTTTAGTCGTGAACATTCAAAATCTCTTATGGCAATTTATTTAAAATATACTTCACCTCCAAGTGCTTTTGCCATGCCAAGAATAACATTTATTTCATTACTATAAAGTAACAGAATGTATTTTGAGGTTCAGAACCTTTGTAAAATTCTATGGTGCCTGGATAGAACAAATACCCACTGTTACTGCCATTGGGTTTGGTGTCCGTGAAACAAGTATCAACACCGTCTTCAAATTTACTTCATATTCCCAAGACACTACTCATCAGAGTTCTATGATTTAATAATTTAAAACCCTATAAAGTGACTGTGAACACTATTTTCAGGAAGAAAAACGAAGAAAACTAAGTGCTGACCAGTTTCAACTAAAAAGACACCATGATAACTTGAGGGGTTCCAAAGAGTCACTCAAGGGAAAACGTGTCTCAAAATTAAAAGCATGTGTGGCACTTCAAGGAGTCTTGAGAAAAGGTAAGCATAGCAGTAGGGGGAGAAACATACCTATAAAATAGACCAAAGGAAAACTTTGCAAGGAAACAAATTGGACCTAAAGTCAAGCAGTCTTCCCTCAAAATTCCAATCACATTTTCCTCAGAAATAGAAAAGAACCCTAAAACTGTAATAAACTGTAAAAGATCCCTAGTAGCCTAGGGATCCCTAGTAGGAAAATGAATAAAGCTGGAGGCATCACAGTGTCCAACTCACAAGGTACTACAGTGCAAATCAGCATTCCACAGGCATAACAAAAACACATTAGACAGACAGAATACAAAAAGATCCCAGAAATTAATCCACATTTAGAGTCAAAGAATTATTTTATAAACATCAAGAATGCCCAACAGGAATAATACCTCCAACAAATGGTATTAGAAAAACTGGATATCTACATTCAAAAGAATGAAAATTAGACCTTTATCTCACACATTTACTAAAAATTCACTTAGTTAAGCACTTAGAAGACTCCAAACTATGAAACTACTACAAGAAAACCTCTGTGGCAATGTTATAGAAGAAAAATTTTTGGTATAAGACCCAATGACACAAGGAAAAAAAACAAAAAAATAGAAATTGGGTTGCATCAGATTAAAAATTTTTGCATAAAAAAGACAACAATTAATAGATTAAAGAAATAATCTATGAATGGAAAAAATAACTGAAAACATATTTATGATAGAAGTTAATACTTAAAATATATAATGAATGCAAACAACACAATTTAAAAAACAAATACTTAAAACTTATTAATGCAGTTACTCAAAGAAGTAAAAGGCAAATGAATGAGAAAGAAAGAAGTCAAACCATTTCTATTTTCACATGACATGATTCTTTACATACATGACTCAAAAATCTTCACCAGAAGACTTCTAGAAATACAGTGGACTCTTGAGTCATAACCAAGACATATGAACAACTAGACATATGAACAACTTGGGTTACAATCAGAATTTTAGTTTTAACTTTCAACAAAAGTCTTGGGTTACAACCCAGATGCTGGCTACTTGTGATTTCAGATGGTCTCTGATACAGACTTAACCCTTAAAGAGTTCTGAAAGGAACATTACAATATTCTTTCCTGTGTGGGGTTAACTGAGAAACAACAGGCCAGTCTCTTTAAGGACACTGAGGTCTGCCTGTACACAGGACGAGACTTAAAGCTACGTAGAGAAGTCTCAGCCTTCAACCGACTAATTTTAATTAAAACTAGTCCTTGTGACCTCACTGAATTTGTAAATCAAGGGTACACAAATTTAGCAAAATGGTAAAATATGAAATCAAAACACAAGACTCAATAACATTTTTCTGTACACCCAACAATAAACCCACTGGGAAGTGAATTGGGAAAACAATGCCATTCAAAGCTTTCTTTCTTTATTTTATTTCTTTATTTTCCCTTTCCCTGCCCCTTTAAACATTCCCATTCCCTGCCCCTTTCCATTTAAACATTTTCTTCCTATTTAAAATGTTTATTATACATTCTGGTCTGTATTTACATTTTTAGTTTTTCACACCAGAGAAACAATACAATATTTACATATGAGTGTCTGATTTATTTCACTTAAAAGAATGGTTTCAAGGTGCATACATTTACTTATAAATGTTGCAAATTTATTTTTCTCTGTGACTGAGCAATACTCCATTGTATTTTTTTAAAACCCCATATTCTCTTTATCCAGTCATCAGCTGATGAATATTTGGGCTGTTTCCAAGATTTAGCTATTACAAATTGTGCTATTATAAACATGGGTATGTAAATATCACTGTGGTGCAATGCTTTTAGTTCTTTCAAGAATATATGAAGAAGGGGATATATAGGCCAAATGTACCTCTGGTCTTAATTCTTTTAGGAATCTCTACTGATTTCCACAGTGGTTGCACCAGTCTATACTCCCACCAAATGGAAAAGGGTTTCTCCAGCATTTGTTACTGGTTGATTTCTTGATAATAGCTATCCCTTCTGGAGTAAGATATCTCAGTGTTGTTTTCATTTATATCTCTTGAGTGATCAGTGATGTTGAACATTTTTTCTTTTGTGTATTTGCCAATTGTACTTCTTTATCTGAGAAATGTGTATTCATTTCAGATGCTCATTTTTGGATTGGGTCTTTAAATTTGGGAAGTATATTTTTTTCAGTTATTTATGTATTCCAGACATTAATATTTCATTACCCAAAGTTAGACTCCCCAAAATAAAAATCCAATCAAAAAAATGAGAATTAAAATGAATATGTACTTCTCAAAATAAGTACAAATGGACAATAAATACATGAAAAAATTTTCCGCATCTTTACCCATTATAGAAATGCAGATAAAAACCACCAAAATTCTATCTTATTCCAATAAGAATGAAGAACATCAAGGACTCAACAAAACAATAAATTCTGGTGAGGCTATGGGAATAAAAGAGAAATACTTTATTGTTTTGGGGAATGCAATCAGTACCACCATGATGGAAATCAGTATGAAGATTCCTCAAAAACTGATAATAGAAATTCCATTTGACCCTGTAATTCCTTGTCTGGGATCGTTCTAAAAGAATTA
>PVIR01004957.1:42460-75305 GCA_004026965.1 Petromus typicus
GGCGTGGAGACCCACACCCAGCAGCAACCAGTACCACATACCACAGTGCCGGGCGTGGTGGCTCACGCCTGTAATCCCAGCACTCGGGAGGCAGAGGCAGGAGGATTGTGATGTGAGTTTGAGGCTGAGCTCAGGGCCAGCCTGAACCACAAAAAGCGAGACCCTGTCTCAAAAAACCTAAAAAAAAAAAAAAAAAAAGAATTAGAATCATCAAGTTACAATGGTACATGCAAATCCATGTTGATAGCAGCACAACTCATAATGATTAAATTATGAAAGTGGCCTAATTATCCATGAGTGGATAAAGACAGTTGTATAGATATATGCAGTGCAGTACTATTCCACAGAAAAAAAGCTGAGTTTGAGTCACTTATAAGAAAACGATTGATCTTGAGACTATATGCTACTTGAAATAAACCAGAAACAAAAAGCTAAATATCTCATAGTTTTTCTTACATGAAAAACTCAAAGTATAAATGATTTAAAGAGTACTACCAAAGAAATAGTGTGTAAAGTTGGTGAGAGAATTTGATAAAGATAAAAGAGGAAAAATCAGGGAGAAAGAGGACATAAAAATAACTAGGATGTGGGGCCAGGGGTTTATCTCAGTGGTTCCAGCACCTGTCTTGCAAGCGCTAGGGCCTGGGTTCAATCCCCGGTAAGGACATTCTATAATACTGGGCATGAAGACTCACGCCCACAAGCAACCAGTACCATATACAACAGTGACGGAGTGACGGGTGTGGTGGCTCATGCCTGTAATCCCAGCTCTCAGGAGACAGAGGCAGGAGGATTGCTGTGTGTTTGAGGCTGAGCTCAGGACCAGCCTGAACTACAAAGTGATACAAAGTGAAACCCTGTCTCAAAAAAAAAAAAAAAAAAGATGCAATGTATATATGTACAAACCCTCTAGGATCAACGTAATTATTATGTATCACAAAGATATACCAACAATAAAAAAGAAAACTATACTATCATCTGAAGAACCAGGGAAATAGTGTTGAAAGAAAGAGATAAGTACAGAGGTGCTAGTTCAAAAAGAGCTGGTGGTATTCTAGGAACAAGAATGAGGGCAGTTTTATGAGAGATCAGTAGGCAACGAGGACAGCAGTGTAGAGTAAAGCTGGAGAAAAAACTCACTGTGGCCTTGGGGGTCCCCCATAAACTGCTTGGATTTCAGTTAAAGTGCAGTGAAAGGTAATTGACGGATCACTGAAGGAGTAGTTAGATGATCGTGTCTAGGATCTTAACAAATTCCTTTGGTATTGTATTTGTCTTTTTGTCACTAAAACAAATTAACTGAGGCAAGTCAACTTTATAAAGAAAAGATCCTGCCTGGGAATGCAGCTCTGTAGTGTCCTGTGTGAACCCTGGATTCAATCTCTGATACACTGGAAAGAAAGAGAGAGAGAGAGAGACAGAGAGAGAGAGAGAGACAGAGAGAGACAGAGACAGAGAGACAGAGAGAGACAGAGACAAAGACAGACAGAAACAGAGAAAGAGACAGAAAGACAGAGAAAGAGAGTAAAACACTAAAGAAAAAGTTTAACAAATAAAAATTTTACAAGGAGGCCAGCACCATGCTCAGCAGAACCCTACTTTCATCACAAGTGCACAGTCCTGAGTTCAATCCCTGGTACAAAAAAGAAGGAGGAGGAGAAGAATAAAAAACAGGAAAGAACAAAAGAGGGATGGAGGGAAGTAGACAACAAACAAAGGTGGACATCAGTCTACTTAGCGAATGGTTTGGGAGGTCCCAGGTCCAGTAGCCCACCAAGTTCTCCTCCCACGAGACAGCACTGGGCGGTATGATGGAAGGAACGTTTGGGGGAACAACAGATCAGACTGCCAAGTAGGAAGCCAGAGAACAGTTCGGATACCAGACTGCTTTCAAAACAAGTCGCTTTCGTGAATGCTGAACAGACCCGGGCAAGCTAGGGGAGTCCCTTTTGAGGGCAGCTCCTTCAGTGACCTATGTGAGATTCCACTCCTTAAAAATCTCCGCTCCTTTCAGCTTGGCTCAAGACCCTCTTCCCAGCACACGACCCCCTGAGAGACACAGTGAAACCACATCCAACTGTAGCGGCTTCTGTGCATGTGGTCAGCTAGGGAATGAAAAGGGGAAGCTGGAGGACATGACGGGCAGTACTAAGACTGTATGGGAGAGAGTGTTCATGGGGTAAAGAAGCTCTGGTGATGTGCACGCGGCGGAAAGGATGGCATGGGGTAAAACACCACTAAAAGACTCAAAAGGAACTCTAGAGGTTGTATGTACAGCAAAGAGAGGAAACAAACCAATGAAAACTTCCAAGTTTCTGCCTTGAAAAACTTCAGGTCCTGATTAAGTAGTAAGAATGGAAAAGGAAAGATTTAGGTGAAGGGAGCTCAAGAGTTCAGTCGTGAAGAGAGTAAATTTAAGGTTGTGAGACGTTTAAAGGGGACTGTCAAGTAGTCAGGCAGCTCCCGGAGCTGAACTCCGATGAGAGGTTTCAGCTAAAGATATAAATGGAGCTGTCATTGTGTCAGGAGCTTAGGGCAGGAGGAGAATGCATCACCCAGGACAGTCATTCCAAACTGAGCCCCAGCACGTGTCACAGCTGTGTATAATTATTTACTTTAATACTTTCTCTAGGGATCGATTAAAATGTTCACTTAAATAGACTTAATGTCTTGCAAAGCAGTAACATCTGAAAACCCTCCTGTTTTTTATTACAGCTTCTACTGTATTTTAACACACAGTAAAATAAACACATGATGACTAAAGGAAACATGGTGGCCTATATACCATCTCAAGTTGACTTTGATTCCACCAGGGCAAGGCAAATCCTATTTCAGGAAACACCGACTGCAGAAGAAGCAACAAATGAGAGAGAGTTAAGAAAGCCATGGACTAGGAAGGAATATTGACAATTAAATGTTTGGGGAGAAAAGATAAACCTGGGAAGAGTCAGCTAAAACTGAACCCTGCAGAAGGACCCAGGATGAGTGGGGAGGGAGCTAACCTGCCACCCCGTGAACCCTTAGAACTGAAGGGCTTAGTCAACCTGCCCACCTGAGTGACCACACCCGGGATCACACCCTTGTCTCAGTGGAGGCCAGCCATGCCAAGTAATCCAACAGTGACTCTAAAGATCCTGCCTCTTTGGAGGCTGGGGATTTAGCTCAGTGGTTCCAGCACCTGTCTTGCAAGCACAAGGGCCCAGGTTCGATCCCCGGCAACCATATACCATACTGGGTGTGGAGACCCAAGCCCAACAGCAATCAGTACCACATCCCACAGTGCCGGGTGTGGTGGCTTACACCTGTAATCCCAGCACTCAGGAGGCAGAGGCAGGAGGATTGCTATGATTTGAGTTTGAGGCTGAGTTCAGGGCCAGCCTGAACTACAAAGTGAGACCCTGTCTCAAAAAAACCTAAAAAAAAAAAAAAATCCTGCTTCTTCATCACAAAGAAGGACCACTCTGATACAATTGTTCAGACCAATAAGGTAGCCATTAGCACCAATTACCCATCCTACACTTAGAACATGGTTAATTCATATTGAGAACATTGAGAGATGGTGCAAATATAAAATATTTCATATGAAATATGAGATCTGTATTCATTACTTCCTTCTCCTCATCCCCTCAATAACTCCAGACAACAGCCCTTTTTCTATCACATCATCCTTTTAGCAAGAGGACTTTTCCATGTGAATAGAATCGGAGGGGGTACGTGCTTGCAAAATATAAGAGGTTTATCCCATTAGGGAAGACAGCATGCATGGGGAATATGGAAGATGGACGCACAATATATCATGGGAGGTCAGCTACCGCTGCAGATCACTGCCTCTCTCCCTACAAGACCTTCCTACCAGACCATCTTCCTGGTCAGAGAACAGCTGTCAGCCTCCAGAGTCCTCTGAAGACTGTGCAGTGTCGAATTTGCTCTTCCCTTATCAGCATCCTACTTCTCTTCATCAGCAATGGCCATGTCTCCCAGATGCCTGTGCAGCCTGTTCCTGCTAGAAGGTCTGTGCTGCGGCTATGGAGAAATCTCTTAGCACCCATGGGACAAGTTCAGAGAGCTGAAGAGTTACTTCACTGATCTGATCTTTTCCAACTGTGGTCACAGCTTTTTATCTGGAGAATAATCTTGGAGAGGACATTGGGGGCTCGACAGCTACTGGGAGGAGTCACATAATTTCAAAATTAACCTGATGTCTTGAGAATCCCAGGTCAGACTTAGATTCTTCTGGAGAAAACCTGATAACTGATCTGTAGAACATATTTGATAATTGCTGCTGAATCTGAATCCATGCTGCCTTCAAGGCTCCTTTGCTATCAAACAGCTCAGCTCATTACAAAAGGGCCGGATGCTGGAGGGAAGAACTCAGAGAGAGGGATCTTCAAAGCTGGCAAGACGTTGGATTGCTATTTCTGAAATAAGGGTGGCAAATTTAAAAGCTTGCAGGAGCCAGGCAGGAAATGTAAATGGAAGAAGTAGGCCAGCTCTGAGAACGTGGCAGGACACACCGAGTGTTTGTAAGCGAGGCTGCTCCTGCTCAGTTCTATGAATCTTCCTCTTTGAAAACCAGTTGCTGCATGTATTTTTGAGAAAATCTATGTACATGATTATCCTTCAGTACATAGGCAGAATGGGTTCCAGGAACATCACACCTATCCCCCCATATAGTTACCGACATCTAGGTACTGATTCCTTACACAAAATGGCAAAGATCTGCCCATAACTGGCACCCATCATCTTATGTAAATCATCTCTGAATTACTTATAATACATCAAGAGTGTCAAGGCTATGTGAACAGTTATACGGTATTGTTTGAGGAATATTGATGAGCAAAGTCTATACATATTCAGTACAGTGCAATTTTTCCAATATTTTCTGCTCATGGTTGGTTGAACTCACAGACACAGAAGAGATACAGGGGCCAACTGGATTCAAGGTACCCATGGTGATGGGTTTTATACAAATACATTGTGTAGTGATGACCTCAATTGAGCTAAATAACATACCCACCACTTCTGTGATTGTCATTGTGTGTGTGAGAGGGGTGGGAGAGAGACCATGGGAGAGCTGTTCCCTTAACACATTTCAAGTACATAATATGTTATCATTAACTGTCATCACCACACTGTAAGTTAGGTCTCTAGAACTTATTCTCCTTAAAGTAAAAGTCTGTAGCTTTTCCTCCAGAGTCAGCCCATAGTACTCATTCATGTACTCTCTGTTCTATGAGCTTGACTTTTTCTCAAAGAGAAGCAAGACATTCAAAAGCTAGACATGCAAGTTTTACATACAACTGTTCACTTTTTTAAACTTACAAATTAATTGCTAAATTAAAACACAAATACATGAACAAAAATCACACACTCATGTACATACATGCTACAACTGTGTGCAGAGCTACAGATCTCCCCAATTGTCCCTACCTGAGGCAGTCACTCTGAAGAGTCCAAAGAGGAGTCAGCAAAGAGGAGTCAGGGACCCAGACTCAGCCTTGACTCAGTCATTCTGAATCTGCAGATATGCTGGCTTTTGTGTTTGCAATGTGAAAAAGAACTACCATGAAAAAAGTTGGCACTGATTTGACTTTTGACATAAGAATTCAAAACTTACATCATGGGAGTTAGGAAAGCAAAGGGAAATCACTAGTGTGCAAAGATGATAAGAGAAAATCTCCAGTAGCCAACAAGGAGTGTATGCAAGAAATTTAAAAATTTGACAGGGTTGGGCATCTAGCTCAGTGATGCTATGTATTTCTGGAAAGCCAGGCAAGAAGGTCCCGAGTTTGGTTCCCTAACACCAAAAAATAGAAACAAATTAAAAATTAACTCATAAGCATGTTTTTCTCAAGTCAACTGGCCAATTAGAGTTGACATATACTTTATGCAAATGACTATACTGAGATCAACACACTGGGCCTAGCTAATTTGCAGGTGGCACAAAAAACAGAAGAGAACCACTGGCATCCTGGGTAGCAGAGTAAGAGAGATACCCTGTGGTGGAACTGCTGGGCTCCATTCTAGAGAAAGGAGAGTGGCACCGGCCCTGTGAACCAAGACTAAGCCCCTGCTGTGCAACTCCGTGGGCAGTGGCAGGGTGAGGGATAGCTGTAAAGCAGCCTGAGGTCTTCAGAGCAGGACAAACAGGGTGTCCAACACTCTGCTCACTTCTCCCTGTATTTTGTCCAAGGGCGTTCAGACAATGATCATCCTTGGTCACAGTTATTCCTTGTATAGGCTGTTAATCCCAACACTTTTGATTTATATATAAAATAGGTTCTAACCAGTTTGACAAATGTGTAGTTGTCATTAATTCATTGGAGGTAATCAAGTCATCCAATCTCCAGTAAGAGTATGCATCAGGTACTATTAACTTGGAGATCCAGACAATCTGAATACACTCCTCTGTGCAAGAACTTACACTCTTGTGGCAGGTCTCCATTTAAACATGAAGAGAGACACACACCTAGACACAGAGAAGTCGATTTTCATCTCCCATATCATTCTTACACCGGTTTCATCCGAATAATCCATGACCCTAGACCTGGGGTTAGTTAAATGTTTCTCATTTTCAAGCCCTGACACCAGAGTGACACTGAATGTAGCATTCACCTCCCTACAGTGGCCCAGGAGATTCATATGCAATGAGAATATAAAAATCAATGTCTAAAATTTAAATACCCTGGAGGATTTCTTGTGATTACTGTGCTGGGGCAGCCAGGTTCTCATCCCTCACTTCCCTCTTCATCTCCAAAGCCCACAATGCTTCTGCTAGTTGTTGAACTACCAACCACAGGGCCTGAAAATCACAGCCACAACCTGACACAGAGCTCTGTTCACAAAGACTTCTCAAAGCCATGGAATCCTCTGGCCCATTCATAATCATAATAGATATTGAAATGAAGCACATTTGATTCTCTCCACAGGGAGAGGTTTTTTTTCTCTTTCCCCCCTTTAGTTCAAAGACTTCTCCTGGTGCCCTGGTAGCATGATAATTTGCTTCTCTTTCCTATTTATGCATGCTATTGGACACCAAAGCCTCTGTTTTTGTCCTATTTTAATAGAAATTATTGACACAAACTTGACAATGTGTTGTACTACTATAACTGATTGTTCTCCCGATGAGTAATAATACTCATAAAAAGCAATGGAAAGCACAAGAGGAATCAGAGAGTGGGCAGAAATTGGAATCAGAGAGGGAAACTCTTTAGCATTTATAACTTCCATAAACTTAACCTTGTATTTGTGTCAGCTACTTTATAGTTTTCCAATTTACTTTTTAATTGAGTCCTTTTTTTAAGCCATGTTTAGAAGATATAACTCTAAGTCGTCTTTCAAAGCTCTGCCACTTTAGTTCAGTTCAATTGATCTCTACTTGTATTTATTATTCTTGTGCCAAACATATATCACTTTCCATTTGGCCAGTTGAAAATGCAATTCACCCCACATCAAGGTCCTTACACAGCAGATCGGCACTAGTTAATATTTTATTTGGAGTGATCCCTCCCACATCTGCTGTTAGCCCTGATCACTGCCACTTACTGTACTGTTCAAGTTATAAAGACGGAACAAGTTCCTCGCATGAACTGATCCACTTGTTCGGATGTGTCAGTTAACTGTATGAGGCAAGGTTGTTGCTGGAGGCATAAAAATGTGAGCTAACTGATCATGCTTTCATCCCAGACCAAACAGTGCACAGAAACATATGGATTTCCCTTCCAGCACCAGGAAAGGTGCTAGAACTCACAGAAAGTGCTGAAATTCCATACCGCACTGAAACTGTTCATAAGGAAACAAGTGGCCTAACCAAATTCTGAGTCCTCCTATAAAATCACACATACACACTGATCTTTGCATGTATCTTTATCATTCAGAGTAGTGAGTTTCATTGTGTCATTTTATACATCAAATAACATATACGAGCATAGTGAGCATAACGGCCTCTCATTACTGTTTCTTACCCATCCATTCTCCAATCACTTTCTTCTCTAGCATTTGTTATTCTTTTCTAGATTTCATATATGAGAGAAAACAAGTGACACTTGCCATTCTGCATCTGGCCCACTTCACTTAGCAGGATGGTCTTATAGTCCTGTCCTTCCTCTGACAAGTAACATGACTTAATTCTTCATGTCTGCGTAACACTTTATGGATATAAAGTATATGTGCACATGTATTATACACATAGACACAACATTTTCTCTATCCATTGATCTTTGATGGGCATCTAGGCTGATTTCTTACCTTGCCTTCTGTGAACTGTATCGTGACAAGCATGGTTATGCAAATATCTCTGTAGGATGCCAACTTTTATTTCTTCAGATATATACCAAGGAGTATATAACTGAATCATATGGTAGTTCCTTGATTAGTTGCTTTGAGGAATCTCCATGCTGTTTTCCAGAGTGGCTGCTCTAATTTATATTCTCATCAATAATGTAAAATGGTTCCTTTTCCCCTAATATATTCATTAACATTTATTGAGTTTGAGGTTTTTGTATTCTTTTTGAGAGCATTCTCATCCAGAGTGAGTTGAAATCTCCATATAGTTTTTATTTGCACCTCTCTGATTCCTAAAACTATTGAATACTTTTTTATATATTTAGTAGCCAATGTACTTCTTTTGAGAAGTGTCTGTTCAGTCCATTTACCCACCTAGTGTCTGGGTTGCTTGTTCTTTGCCATATATGTATATATAGGTATATATATATGGTCAACCATATGAAGTGAGGCTGTTGTTAGAGGTGTATAAGTGTGAGATAACTGAACCTTCTTTCATCCCAGACCAAGATATATATGTACATACACATATACATCTCATTTGATGACTCTTGCTCTTTCCAGAGCCATGGGAATCCTATTCAGGGGGTTGCTGATGCTGATATCTTCAAGTGTCTCCCTGTTTTCTTCTGGTGGTTTCAGTTTTCAAGTCTTACATTTAGGGTTTTAAATATATTTTAAATTGATTTTTTACAGGATAAGAGATCATGATCTAATTTCAAAGTTATCCCTATAGATAACAATTTTGTCAATACCATTTCTTATAGAGACTGTCTTTTCTGAAATGTATGCCTCAGGCACTTTGAAAGGTACATGTTCTTTAATAGCATGAATAGACCCAAAAAGTCTATTCCAACTGAAAGAGACTGATAAAATCACAACTAAATGCAATTGTGTTCTTTGGTAAGTTCCTACGCCAGAAAAGAATAAGAAATATTACTGAGACAGTTGATCAATACTAAAATTTCATCTTATTTAGCCTCTCTGGGTTGCTATTTAAAGATGTAAAGCTATGGTATGACTAACTCAACTGTTTTAACTTGCAGAAGCCTAACTACAAAGCTTGAGAGTTACAAATAAAGTTTGTTATCTGCTACCTTTGATTTCAGAAATATTGCTCATGAACGTTAGGCAAAAATCTTACTTCTGATGACAATAAAGTGATGTCACATTGGCCTTAATATTCACATTATAATTACCTGCTCCCACTCACACATTGCCAATTGAAACATTATACCCCTACGCCCTCGCTCCACAAGTCCAAGTCTGCTACTTTCCTCCATTCTAATTCTCAGCACCTGTCCTATGGCCCTTGAACACAACTGGGGCAGCTGCAGGACAACACACTCCTGTGGCAGTAGGGCTGGAGAAGTGGTGTTGCTCTCTCTGTCACTGAAGCCTCACGCTGCCAAAGATCCTTCCTTGATCTCTATAAACTTGCTGAGACTAACTTGAAATTTTTACAAAAATTTTAAATCCTTGGCATAAAAGAAAGAAGTTCCATTACACCTTGTCACCCATTGCTCGTACACTGTGTCATCAGTGGCAAACATTATAGAGTTTTTACTGCCACACACATGCCACAAGTTCACAGCACTGCTGTATGTGATACTCAGAAAGCCCGTGGTCCCAGGCTTTTCCTAAGTGGAACCTCTGGAGTGTTGGTTTTCCTGACTCTCTGTCTTTAAAATGCAGACTCCATTTTGTCTCACCACAAGCATTCCAGCCATCTCCACAACCTGAAGTCCACACTCCATCCTGAAGCCCAGAAAGATTTTGTTTCCCCTTAATCTTTGGACAGACTTCTACAGACTTCTAGATTTGTTTTTTGTTGTTGTTGTTTTTTTGGTTTTTTTTTTTTTTTTTGACAGAGTCTTTCTTTGTAGTTCAGGCTGTCCCTGAGTTCATTATGTACCATAGGTAAGCCTCAAACTCACAGCAATCCTCCTGTCTCTGCCCTCTCCCAAGTGCTGGGATTACAGGCCTGAGCCACCATGCCCAGGACTGTGTTATATGGTACTGATTGCTGATGGGCGTGAGTCACCACACCCAGCATTGTTGTGTGCGGTTACCAGGGATCGAACCTAGGATATTTTGCTTGCAAGGCAGGCTCGAGAACCACTGAGCTAAATCCTCGGCCCCAATGTTCTCTTCTTGTCTCTGGATCAGGCTCTTCAGAATAACACTTGATACATGAAAAAGCCTGACTACTGTCGTAGCCTATGACCTTAACAGAATAATGAGAAAATGATAAATCCTGAAAAAACTTTAAACAATATATCTGGTCATCACATCTGAGATAATGTCTAGTACATTGTTCTGAGCTGTCCAAAATTTATATGTTGAAGTTTTAACCCCAAGTACCTTAGAATTTGAATGTTTTTTTGGAGACAGAGTCATAAAAGAGATAATTAAGTTAAAATGAGGTCATTAAAGTGATCATTAATTCAATAAGTCCTGAGTCCTTATTTAAACAAAATGAAACCTGGATAGAGACACATACTGCAAAAGACAGTTTTGAAAAAGCAAGTAGAAGACAGTTATCTAAAAGTCAAGAAGAAAGGCCTAGAACCATCCATCCTTCATAGTTCTCAGAAGTAGTCAACTCTACCAACACCAAATCTCAAAGTTCCAGCTTCCAGAATGTGAAAACATGGGCCACTAGACCTCAGCAAACTAACAGAGATGAGTTTGTACTGTGTGAAACCACCCCCACTCTGTCTGTCTCTTACCCATTAGTGAGGTGGAGGACGGACCTTGGTGTTTCTGTTGTTTCTCAATTTTTCTAGTGACCATTAGTGAAGAAGTGAAGTTTTTCACACACAAACATGCACACAAAAAATTGTTAATAGGCACAAGGCATTCTGAAAAATGAAGCTTTTATTTAGAAAAAACCATTATCCCAACCCCCTTTCCTACCTTCACAAAGATTACAAAAACTACTAGAGTCTCCGAGATGGATCGCTAGCTCAGTAAAATAATCATTCATATTTTCTGACTAAGCACTCACCTTTACCATATAAAATGAATACGTCACTATTTTCTGTTTTGTTTGTTTGTTTTGTTTTTGTTTTTGTTTTTTTGGTTTGTTTGTGGGGTTTTTGTTGTTGTTGTTGTTGTGGTTTTGTTTTTGTTTTTGTTTTTGAGACAGGGTCTCTCTCTGTAGTTCAGTCTGGCCCTGAGCTCAGCCTCCAACTCACATCACAGCAATCCTCCTGCCTCTGCCTCCCGAGTGCTGGGATTACAGGTGTGAGCCACCATGCCTGGCACTGTGGTATGTGGTATTGGTTGCTGCTGGGCGTGAGTCTCCATGCCCAGTATTATGTGTGGTTACCAAAGATCGAACCCAGGCCCTTGCACTTGCCAGACAGGCACCGGAACCACTAAGCTAACTCCCCAGCCTGATACTTCACTATTTTCAAGTATCATCATAAATGTACATAATATAAGAAATAAATGGTACATCCCAAAGAAAGAATCATCTCATCACCTCTTAAGAAAAGGGAAGATGGTTTGAAGCTGCCAAATGACATCTTTACTCACTTGCAGCCATCAGGGAAGAAAGCAATTTTATCCAGGGCATCCTCTTCTCATTCTATAGTGCACTATTTACATCCAGGTTATTGGTGAATGACATAAATGGAACAAAAATGCAGTGACAGGGAATTTACTTCATTCTCTGCTAATTAAGTGAACCTCCCCAGTCAGAGTCCAGCTGTCGTGAGAACCTGCCTATCTCCCCCCGGCCTGTCCTGATCCACCCTTTCTCCTCTGCATTCCCTTTAACACTCCTATTTACTCAGTCACCTGCATCTCTTCCATTTCTTCTGATGTCTTTTCATCACTCCTTCTCCTTTTCCTCTGTTGTATGGATGTCACCTCTCTGCTCTGAGCTGGAGCACTCTGTTTCATTAATTTAAAATGACAGAAGAGCCATCAACACCTGGAGCACCAATGTTCACAGGGTGGGTGGCATGTCAGGCCATTTGAGGGAATCCACACATAATTTTTCAATGTTTATTTATTAATACATAATTATTTGGAAAAAAACAGAATCTGTTCACCAAACATTTAAATTCTAACATAACTGAACAGATAAAGGAAGAATTTTGAGGCATAACAGAGTCCTCCCAGTGTCCAGCAAATTAAATCACATTATATTAGCTAAATCTAAGTGACATTTCTGATATCTCTTAACTACTGAAATAGTTATATTTTCCAAGTAAGCACTCTTGTTATAAATGTTAGACTATTATGTACCTGTCCTTTATGCACCTAGTCCAGTTACAATTTATATCTATTCATCAAGTGACTATCTTCACTATTAGACTGTTAACCTGGAAGACAGTCCAAGCACATTGTGTACTACCACATATTAGCTCTCAACACATTCTCTGATAAATATTAACAATCTCAAAGGATTCATAGAATAAATGTATGAGGAAAGGACCTGATAGGATGATTTCTGAGTAGAAGGAAACCATCATCTGAGAACTGAAGCTTCCAGAAATGGATGAAATGCCCACTGTAAGAGCAAAAGGGTCTTGGAATTTAAAGATCACAGTTGAGCCTTACCCCTACCAGTAGCTGTCGTAAGAACAACTTTACCTCTAGTGATCTTGTTTCTCTATGTGGAGAATGAGGGGAAGTTCTCAAAGATATGTTCCAGTTCTAAGATCCATCTGGTCAAGTGACTCAGAGTTCACTATGACCTTTCCTTCCCTCTTGCTGTGTACACAGGTGTTCAGTGAATGTTATTTAGTCTAAAGCTTCAGTCAAATCAGTGGAGAAGGTGCAGACTTTTCCCTATGAAATCATAAAGCACATGAGTTCTGTTCTTAGAAAGATGAAATGGAGAAACCATTATAGAAAACAAATGTCCTTCCTCAACAAACACACAATTATCACATGACCAAGCAATTCCACCCTTAGGTATATGCCCCCCAAAAAACATGTATCACATGATAAATGAATAAACAGAATGTGGCTATGTTTTATATAAATACACACAATAGAATAAAGAACACAAATGGAAAAAACCTTTAAAACTACTTATTTCATTTTTAACTGACAAATTTCTCTGTATTTATCTTAACATGATATTATAAAATACATAGATTGTGGAATGGTTAACTCTAGCTAACTAATATCTCCAGGACCTCACAAAGTTATCTTTTTTGCAATGAGAATGTGTAATATCTGCTCACAGTATTTTTCAAGAATGTAATATATTACCTCTAACTACAGAAACCATTACTATACAATAGAGAACGTAAACTCATTCCTCCTACTTAACTAATGTTGTACATTCTTTCACCATGTTCTCCACGAGACTATGACTCATGCCACTGCAGCTTTTCTGGAAACTACCATCTACTCTCAAACTCGACAAGATCATTCTTTTTTAGGTCCCACATATGAGTGACAACACACACTTTCTTTCTGTGCCTGGCTTATTCATTTCAATTAATACAATGATCTCTAGTTTCATCCATGGTGTTGCAAATGACAGGTTTCCATTCTCTCTCTTGTGTACATGAGCCACATTTTATTTGTTCATCAACTGATGGAGACTTCCTTGTTTCCATCTGTGATTATCATAAATAGTGCCACAATAAATATGGGCACAGTACTGTCATTTGATACACTGATGTCCTTTCCTGTGGTTATGTACCAAGTTGCTGAGTCATGTACCAGTTCCCTTTCAAACTTTCTAAGGCAATTCCACATTATTTTCAATAATAATTGTCTTAGCTTGAATTCCTCACACCACTGATTTCTCCATGATTTTGCCAACTGTTATCTTTCTCCTTTTTGATAGTAGCTATGCTAACATAATGAAGCCATGTTTCATTGTGGCTTTAAGTTTGCATTTCCCTCATGATCAGTGATATGGAACATTTTTCAGATACCTGTTGGCTCTCTGTATGTCTTCTTTAAAGTAATGTCTACACAGTTCATTGCAGATTTTTAATAGGATATTTGTTTTCTTTCTATTGAATTTTTGAGTCACCTTTTATTTTTGGATCCTACCCTTTATCAAATGTATGTTGTGCTTTTACTGTCTCTTTATTCTGTTCACTTTATCTTTTGTCATGCACTAGTTTGTTTTGCTTCTATTTATCCATTTTTATTTTTGTTGTCTTTGCTAGTGAAGTCATATCAAAAATCCATTTCCCAGACCAATGTTGTGGAGGATTTTCTTTCCCTGTCTTGTCTTCTAAAATGTTTACAATTTTCACTTATTTTTTGTTAAGGTAAAGTAGTCACTATAAAAGGCCACACATTGTATGATAACACTAATACATAATGTACAAAAAGACGTAGTTCATAAAGACAGGAAATAAATTAGTACAGATCAAGGGTTTGGGAAAAGGAAAAATGAGGAGCAACTGTTTTAATGTATATAGGAATACCTTTCGGAGTGATGAAAATGTTTAAATGAAGACTGAGGTAGTTGTTGAATAGCATTGTAAGTGCACTAAGTGTAATCAAATTATGAACATCAAAGTTATGAATTTTATATATGATAATTTTAACTCAATTCTTATTGGTTATATTTTAAATAATAAATAGGAATCCTTTAGCCAAAAACAGTCAATATAAAAAAAAAGATTTCATAACTTTATGAAAGTTGATGGTAAGGATCAGGCAGGAATGAGCCATCTACCCACTACAGAAGCCTATTGAATTTAACAATGTGACTGTCAATATTATCTTAGCTTCCAAAAATTAAATATATTCAAGTCCACTACTACAAACACTTATACTCAGACAGAAGAACTTCTGGAGCTGGGAAATTCTACCCAACTCTACTCAGTGAATTACAAAAGCTGTGCCTTATGAATAACAATAAAGTTGGTAATAAGCCAGTCCACAGAAGGACAAACATAAGGTTCCACTTGCTTGAGATATGTAAAATGAATTAAACTCAAGGTATAGAGAACAGAATAGCATTACCAGAGGCCAGGGAAAGGAAGAAATTGGAAGTGGTCATTCAGAAGGAATAAGACTTCATTATGCAAATAAGTAAGTTCTAGAAATTTTCTGTACAAAATAAAGCCTATAGTTAATAATATGAAGTATAACACTTAACAGAGTAAGCAACCTCATGCTAAGTGACTTTAAGCCCACCCTACATGTGCATATGAACACACACACATGCTCACATGCACACACACACACACACACACACACACACATCTTAAGCACACACAAAAAAATTTAAAAGTGACAAATATGTGAGTAAGAAAGGGCCCGAGTGCCGGTGAGCAGTGTTCTGCCAGCACATTTCACCTGATGGGAACCAGACCAGAAAGGCACAGGTTCTCCATTCTTTATAGGACTACCAGGAGAAATGGCATGGAGACTGAGGCACAAGAGCCTTCCCTTCCAATGACCAGGGTGAGACCAGAAGCCATGGAATCACCATTTCCTTGTGGGCCAGACTGGACACAACTGCTGCACAGGAAGAGCCTCCAGAGATTACCTACTTGTTTATGGATATGACTAAGTGAAGCAGCAGTGCTAGAACATAAAGAGACTTTCAATGCACTCCTTTGCCCAGTCCACCATGTCAAAAAAAAGCTCATTACAAGACTGAGGGAATCCTGTTGACTACAGACATTGGTGAGTTAGGTGAGTCAGTTCCACCTTCAAGATCCTGGACTCTTGAAGAGTTCAAACCTACAGAGGCTCTTTGAGCTCAATTCAGGCATTATGCTCAGAACCTACACAATGGATGATGGATATTTCCCTGTGACTAATTAACTTTGATCTGCATGCTACTGCTCACAACATCTACAGAAAACAACAGATACACACTGTGAAGAACCATTGCAGTGATCTTTATAGCTTAATTTGTTGTTCTTGTTGCTGCTGCTGTTATTCTTTTTCTTTCTTGCTCTGACCGAACTTTCTTTTTTCATTTCTCTACTCTGCTGTTGCTGAATCTGTTTAACTTGAAGTTTTTTCTCCTCTCAGATGCTCCCATTTTACAGAAGAGGGAAAATAGTCTCCTGTTTTTGTTGCTGCTAGGTGTCCCTCTTCTCCCCTTGTTCTTTCATCCTCCCCTGACCACTAGTCAGAATCAGTATCTAGAAGTTAAACAGCTTCATGTTTTCCCTATTTCTCTTCTTTCCCTATTATTACAGGAGGGTGAACAAAGTTTCTACTGGCCCTGTCATTATTAATCACTTTTGTCTTATGTTTGTTCCTTTTTTTCTATGTTGTCCTCTATTATCTCTAAGGCTCTTGAGGTTTATGTGATGCCTATAGATCCTCTAACCCTAGTTCTAATCTCTCCCTCTTCTATCTACCTTCACAACTGCCCAGTGGCCTTTAATTCCCAAAGGGTGGTGCTGCTATATAGAAGGAACTATATATTAAAAACACATTTTTGATTAGTTCTATAGTTTGGAATATGGCCACAGATGTAACTCATGCAGTTAAAGGTGTCAGGATACTAGTTGCCAAGACTTATCATTTTCTGTGCTGTGCTCAATGCTGTTGATGATACTGATTGTATTATGTCAACAAAGATAATGTGACTGTTCTTTTCAAATACCTCCCATGGTGTGACAGAAATGATATTACTTAAGGGCCATTAGAAATCCAAAGAAGACCACACAGGAAGTAGTCATCTCTTACGGGTTCCATATATTAGGAAGAAAAACACTCCTGACAAGTATTACCCACACAGCACACAAGGAATTAAACCAATAACATCAGTAATGACAAATTAATAAAAATGAGAAAAAATTCAAAAGTCCAGAATCAAAGATTATCACCACAAGGAGATCCAAGGATAAAAAAAATAGAACAAAGTGAAACTCATTCAGTAGGACTCTCTGAGATGGTAGCAAAAGAAGATCTAGTAAAATGGAAATCATAATTAGTCTTGGAGGTAAAAACAGAGATACTGTCTACAGTATCATGAATATCATGAATGACCCTAGATAAGAATTCAGGAACATGATAGAATCTCAGATAACAAAGGCAGCACGATTTATTAAACAGCTTCAAACAGAGTTTCTTCACGTGATGTGATGAAAAAGTCCAGCGAAAGTTTGCAAAGTAGGGTGAATGAATGTGAAGACTGATTATCAGACCTAGAGAACAGGATCACTGCCAAGGAACAGGAAAAGAATAATTTACAGAAAATGGCAAGGGAGCACAAGAAATCAATCCAACAGCTCCTAAATAATACAAACAAGAACAATATAACACTGATTGGAGTCACTGACAAAACAGGAGACAGTGAAAAAGATATCAAAAAAACTGTTCACAGATATAATGGCAGAAAACTTCACAAGAAAAGGAAAAGAATTGGACATGCAGATAAATGAGGTATATAAGACTCCTAATGGCCATATAAAAATCTACACCTAGGCATATAATTTCCAAGATTCCAGATATTCAACAAAAGAACAAAATACTGAAAGCAGTTACAGAAAAGAAAACAAACACATATAAAGGGAAGCCCAATAGACTTTTCAACCTAAACATTCGATGTAAGGACAGCCTGCAGTGAAGTGTTTCAAGCCTTGAAGGAAAACAACATCTAACCTAAACCAATCTATCCTGCCAAACTATCTTTCAAAACTGATAGGGAAATAAGATACTTCTATGACAAAGAACACCTGAAAAACTTCACAAATACAAAACTTGCATTCCAAAAAATTCTAAAGTATACCTGGGAAAAAATAATGAATGTCACAAATTGATGAGACCCACGAGAATAAACTATTGGGCAAGTCAAGAAACTGAATAGAAACAGGCAGAAGCAAAAAATTAAAGAGCTAAGAACAGGAAAACATGAGCGCTCTAAGTTTACCCATGTCAGTCATAACCATTAAAGTCAGTGGACTCAGTGTATCAATTAAAAGACACATTGACAGAATGGATCAAGAAGCAAGATCTTACAACATGCTGCAAACAAGAAACACATTCAATTCAGAAAACAAACCATAGATTGAAGGTAAAATGATGGAAAACAATTGTCCATGTGATGGGAAACTGAAAAAAAAAAATCAGGAGTGGCTATCCTAATTGCAGACAAAATAGACTTCAAACCAAAACTGATTAAGAGGGACAATACATAAGGTGAAAGGGGACAATGTTGAGATTGTAACAAAAAAGTAAGGAAACAAATTTTATATATATGGGGGGGTGGTAGGGTGGGTGGGGCTATGGGAAAAAATGAGAATTAAGTTGTGTCTTATACTGGTACAAATCCCCATAATGGAGTGCAAGCATGATGTGTATATTTAATGTACCAATAAAGATTTAAAAAAAAAGAGGGACAATACAGGGACAATACAGTTCCCTTCATACAAGGACAATACAGTTCCCTTCATACAGGGAACACACCAAGAGAAAGAGATGACATTCATAAATATTTATACACCAAGTTCCAGTGCACCTAACTATATAAAACAAATATCAGTAAGTATAAAAAGCCAGATACACACTAATACAATATTAGTAAGTGATTTTAATACACAACTAGACAGTTCAACTGGACAAAAAAAAAATCAATAATGAAATATTGAGCTAAACCAAACTTTTGAACAAATGGATTTAATATATTCCTACTGAATGTTTTACCCCACAAGGTCAGAAAATGCATTCTTCTCAGCTGCTCATGGATGATTCTCTAAAATAAACTATGTGCTAGTTCATAGAACAGGTTTAAGTAAATGCAAAGGAACTGAAGTTATCCCTTGTATACTGTTAAATAGTAGTCCCTTGAAATTGGAGCTGAATAGCAAAAGATATCCCAAGACCCTCACAAACACATGGAAATTGAAAAAACACTCTGCTGAACAACCAGTGGGTTACAGAAGAAATTAAACAAGTCTTATAATTAAATGATAATTCCAGTACAACATACAGGAGTTTATGGGACACAATGAAAGCAGTTCTGTGAGGCAAATTCATAATAGTAAATGCCTACAATTGGAAAACAGTACAAGCTCAAATAATCTAATGCTGAACCTTAAACTACTAAGAAAAGAAGAGTAAAACAAACCCAAAGCTGGCACTAGGGAAGAAATTATAAGGATGAGAGCAGAAATTAATGCACTGGAGACTAAGAGAATGACACAAAAAAAATCAACAAATCAAAGAGTTGGTTTCTTGAAAGACTAAACAAAAAGGACAGACCCTTAACCAAATTTAACAAACAAACAAAGGAAAAGGCTCAGATCCATGCTATTAGGAATGAAGAAAGGTAGATCATCACAGATCCAGCAGAAGTCCAGAAAATAATAAAAACCTACTTTGAAAATTTGTACTCTAATAAGATGAAAAATGCAGAAGAAATGAATAGATTCCTAGACACATATGAACTTCCAAAGTTGAACAAAGAAGATATAAAAGTATTATAAAACTCAATATCAAATGTAATTTTTAAAAAACCTACTGACAAAGAAAAGCCCTGGTTCTAATGGACTTACTACTGAATTCTACAAAAATTTAAAGAGTTAATGCCACTACTTCTCAAATTTCTTTATGAAATCAAAAGGGAAGAAATACTCCCAAACTCATTGCTGGAAGCAATCTTAATTCCAAAAGCATAGAAAAACGCAACCAAAAAAACTATAAGCCAATCTCCCTAATGAACATTGATGCAAATATCCTCAATAAGATACTGGCAAACAGAATACAGAGAATCATCAAAAAGATAATGCACCCTGACAAGTCAGATTCATCCCAAGGAAGACAGAATGGTTCAACATATGTAAATCAATAAATGTAATATACTATATAAACAGACTCAAGGACAAAAACTATATGATCATCTAAATAGATTCAGCAAAAGCATTTGACTAAATTCAACACCTATTCATGATCAAAACCCTATAGAAAATCAGAATAGATAGACTTTATCTCACTCTAATAAAAGCTATTTACAGGAAATCAACAGCCATTATCATACTTAATGGTCAAAATTCGAAACCTTTCACAGTGAGATCAGGAATAAGTTATTGATGTCCACTATCATTCCTCCTGTCCAATACAGTGCTGGGAACATTAGCCACAGCAATTAGACAAGAGAAAGGAAAAAAAAAAAAGAAATAGAGTAATAGAGTAAGTTAAACTATTTTCTGATGATATGATACTCTATATAGAACGCTCTAAAAACTCAACCAAAAGACTGCAAGATTTAATTGGCAAATTTAGTAGCATATCTGTATACAAGGTCAATGCTCAAAAATCAATAGCCTTTTTATACACAAAAAACAAACTCACAGAGAAAGAAATTGGGGAGTCAATTCCTTTCACAATAGCATCCAAAAATATGACATACGTAGAAATCAATCTAACAAACAAGATGAAAAACTTCTACTCTGAAAACTACAGACTCTGAAAAAGAAGATGGAAGAGGATATCAGAAAATGGAAAGACAGCCCATGTTCCTGAGTAGGAAAAACCAATAGCATCAAAATGCCTTTACTCTCACAACTATTATACAGATTCAGTGCCAGCCATATTGAAATTCCAATAGAGTATTTCACAGATTTAGAGAAAATAATGTAAAAATTCATCTAGAACCATAAGAAATCTAAAATAGCAGAAGAAATTCTAAGAAATATTGACATGGTGATCATGGTATTATGATCCCCAACTTGAAACTGCTATACTATACTATACTATACTATACTATACTATACTATACTATATATTATACTATACTATATACTATACTATACTATATTGCCATTGTGAGAAAAACTACATGGCACTGCCAAAGTAACAGACAACAGACCAAGGAACAGTGCAATAGATTAGAAGATCCAGAAGCAATTCCAGATACACTGAGTCACCTCATCTCAAATATCCTCCATGGAAGAAGGATAGTCTCTTTAACAAATAGTGCTAGAAAAACTGGGCTTTAACCTGCTAAAGATTAAAGCTAGATCTATCTCTTTCACCATGAACTAAACTAAAATCAAAATGGATTAGTGATCTAAACATTAAAATAGAAGCCCTACACCTGCTGCTCTACAGGTTAAGTAGAATGCTTGAAGACAATGGCTTAGGGAAAGACTTTATGAACAAAAGCGCTATAGCACAAGAACTAGCAAAAGGAACTAACAGATGTGATATCATCCTATTAAAAAGCTTCTGCATAGCAAAGGAAACCACCAACAGAGTGAAAAGACAACCTACTATATGAAAAAAAAAAATTCTGCCATCTCTTTCTCAGACAAAGGTATACATCTAAAATACATAAAGAGCTTAAAACATAACACCTCCCAAATTTAAAGACGAAGTCCAAAAATTGGCACCTGAAATGAACAGACACTGAAATGAACAGACACTTTTCAGAAGAAGTAAAAACAGCTAAGAAGCATATGAAGAAATGTTCAACATCACTGGTCATTTGAGAGATGCAGATGAAAACAACACTGGATTGCGTCTCACTTCACATAGAATGGCTGCTATCTTGGAATTAACCAGCAACAAACGCTAGTGAGTCTAAAGAGAGAAGGAAATCTTCTTCACTGTTGGTGGGACTGTAGACTGTTACAAACACTATGGAGATCTGTTTGGAGATTCCTCAAAAAACTAGGATTAGAGGTCCCATTTGATCCTGCTATTCTCTTGCTAGGTATATACATGAAATAATTAAAAGATTCATATCACAGCAATATATGTGCACCCATGTTTACAGCAGCTCAGTTTGTGATAGCTACATCTTGGCAACAACCCAAATGCCCATCAAATGGAGACTGCATAAAGATGGGGTTGTTTGTTCTTTTTATAAATGAAGTATTACCCTGCCATAATGACAAATTTGAGTCATTTGTACTCAAATGGATGTACCTTAAGGACATACTCATAAGTGAAATAGATAGGTCACAGATGTAAATACCGTATCTCTTCTGGTATGAGAAACTGAAAATGTAAATGAGTTCTAGCACATATGATATATAGTGTGAAATAGCAAATATTCAAAAGGAAAAGAGGAAGGGTAAGAAAGAGCGGAAAGAGAAAATGTGATGGTAAAAAAGGAAACAAAGCTTATGTATATAGGGGAAGGGAGTTGTAGGATGGGGAGAGGAATGGAAAAAAATGAAAATTATGTCATATCACTTACTGGTGCAAATTCTCAATGTTGAGTGCAATCATGATGTATATATAAAATGTATCCATAAAGACTCAAATGTATTTAAAAAAAAAGAAGTGACAAATATGCTTATTACCTTGATGGCAGTACAGTTTTCATGGATGGAAAGATATATATCAGAAATTATCAAATGACATGCTTTAACTATGTGCTCTTTTGTATATCAGTTATACTTTAACAAAACTAGGGGAAACTAAGTTAAGATGACCCAGGAACTCATCACTTCCACCCCACAAAACATAAACAAGCAGCAAAAATTTCCAGTTGGTCTAATTTTTCCTGGTTGGGCCCATGAGAACTCTGCACACACAGCTCTAAGGAAGTGCATACAGTTGAAAAGTTCCAAACTCAGAAAAGTCATGTTTTTGACTGTGAAGAGTTTTGCCTAAAAATAGCATAATTCACAGAAATATCCCCATTCACCTTCCCTCTGACACTGTCATACAATTCTCCTGGGGTCAGAGCTGTCATAATTTCCATAGGCCAAGAAACTACACTGGTGCGTGGAGGTGACCATCCACTCGGGCTCACTCCCAGCTTACCACGCACACCTGCTCATGCCTTCAAAGGCAGGCTTAAAAACAAGCTTCATACTCCACGGAGGTTGAAGAGAAGATCTTTTGAGGACTCATTTGCTAAATGCTCAGTAAAGTGGCCAAGTTGTTTCTTGAGAATGTCTCTTTGGAGCCAAACTTGATACTGGCATACAGTGCCACTTTGTGGAATGTAAAGGATCAGGCCACTGATGTGCCCAACTAAAGACAGCATCTAAGTTATACTGTCTTTTTTTCTCTAGCCCCAACTTCCTCTTTCTTCTTCTTTCTAACCATAGAAGCAAAGTACTTGTCTAAAATATTGGAGAAGGCTGAAAAATTTTTTAAATCATCCAGAGACCTTTAGATATCTTGCACTCAAAGATAGGTTACTATTAACATTTTAATCACCAATTTCTAGTCTGTCTAATGATTCAGTAAAGTCTTAATATACATTTCTCATTTTATTGTCTTTCTTAACAAATGAGGTCTTGGGTAATAAATCAGAAGTAATTTTATTTTCAGACCTTGAAATATATGTCAAATACTCAAAAATACTTTGAAATAGTATAGCCTTTTATTTAAAAATAATATCTCATTAATCCTCATTACAAGCCCCAAATTACATGTCACCACCACAGGGAGAACTTCCTAACTACCCAACTGAGGGTGATGCCCCTTATATGCTCTGATAGAAGCATCTTGTTTCTCTTTCATGCACCCATCACAGCCAAGCATGCAGATCATTTGCTGCTCTCTCCAGCTACAGTGTTGGTCTCTGGAATAATGCCATCACATCTGTTGTACTCCCTGACTTTCTCCAATAATTTACTTTTGCAAAAAGTTAGCCAATAGAAAATTAATAAACTGAAAATAAAGCTTATCTGGGATGTGGTACCATATATGAGTGAGGACACGAAACTAACATAGGAATCTAATTACTGAAATATGACCTGAGTTTACACTGGAATGAGTTATCTCTTTAATTCTCCTTTCTGCAAAGGTATGACCTCTGTAGAGGACAGGGAGTCTCCTTGTGGGACTTACCTTATATAATAAATAAAACAGTGGGACGTCCATTCTTGATAAGGTGGAATAACAATACTAAATGCAACTTAAAAACACAAAGCGTGGCTTTTAGTTATTGGATATGGAGTGATACAAGCCAGTGATCTCTAAGACAAGGAAATGGGCCAAGTGAGCTAAGCAAGTATTGCACCATGTTGTGTTTCAGGGTGCACGCACAGCAAGAGGAACACAGGCACAAGGCACTGCCAATATTCTCCCAAAGCTGAGGAGCAGAGGAAGTTGCCTGGGGAAAGCAAGACAACCCATGATCACAGAGCAGAGTACCACAGACAAGAGAGCTATACAGAGAGACTCACAAAGAGTTCTCTTGAATCTTAAGCTGACTCCAAGCAAGTGAAAAAATTAAATGAAACCAAAGAAAGAACCACATGAAAGGAACAGAGGAAAGAATCAATGGTGCTTACATAGGACTAGAAATCAATTCTTATTCTCACTGACTAAACTCAAAGAGATTCCTCATCCACAGGCATTTGGCAGCACTGTCAGAAGAGAGGGCACTTTTGCAGTGGAGGAAAATAACCCTAGCCTAAAGGTGGCTCTAATCCCATCACACTTTAGGGAAAAAAACAGCTGAGCATGGTTGCATATATGCCTATGGACTTAGGTACTCAAGAGGCTGAGGGAGTAGAATTGCATGTTTGACGTCAGCCTGGGCAACTAACTAGGGAGGTTTTGTCCCAGAAGGACATTTTTTTAAATGGGCTGAAGCATAGCTTGGCTTCAATTCCCAGTACACAAAGGAGGAAGAGGGAAAAGAAGAGGAGGAAGGAGAATTTAAAAGAGAGAGCAAGAAAAAGAAGCAGGATAAATAAGAAGAAAAAAAGAAGAGAAGGAAAATTATTCCCACATAATGGTGTGTGCACTGCAACAAAGTTTAGTAACAATTACTGAAATCCAAAACTACCCATCACCCAACAAATTAAAATTCACAGTATCTGTCATCCAATCCAAATTGATTAGGCATGTAGGAATATATGAGCTATAATGAGGAGACAGAACAATGAGAGGCAATATCTAAGGGAGAAAATAGAATAAAATGCAGGCAGATTTTCTAACCCCAATATTAGGAAGAAATTATAGAAAGTGAAAGAGAACATGCACTCAGAATTGCAACCGTCTCCACCATCTCCTAAATAAACCTGACTCAAAGCCCTAGTTTAATAACCCTTGCTTCTCTTCTGTCCATTTATTCTTATAAAGACTAAAGCAACTGAGATGCGGGTACACAGGCAAGTGTGTCTATCTCCTACTTTGAATAGCAAAGCTTTCTGTCTTTCTGTGCTACCACTACCACCTCAAAAATGCAAGAACTGACATTTCCTACCACTCTGAGGGAAGGTATGGATATTGGGAAAGAATTGCTGTATCATAATCAATGTTTATTTCTGAATCTTCCATCCATCTGTCCTAAACTCTGGACTCCTTTTTTATTACATCATTCAAAGAGGATGGATTTTTTTATCAATTAAGTGACATACTGCACTGCCTTCAGATGCCATAAATTTCATAGATTTCTCAATATTTTGTCATGATGGGCCTAAATTTAGCATTATTATCAGACTGTGGCTCCACATATCAAGAGACGTAAGGTTTGTACCAATGACTAGAATTTATTGTTTCTTGAATTTAATGGACCCCAGTGCCACTAGTTCCTTCAGATTGTTTCAGTAGAAGCTAAACTTTTTTAAATTAATGAATTATTTTCTGTATCCAATTAAAATTCTACTATTCTCCCTTCAAATGTTTTTGTCACCAAAATAGTGCATCTTACTTCCAGCAACTTGCTGTTTGTCAAGTGAATATTCTCACAGTTTTACTAAATGGGCCACAGGGAAGTTTCTGAAAGAGTCTTTCATAAAATATATGAATTAATAAATCCATCAGACCAAATATACTTGCATATGTTTGTATATGTGTAGAAGGGCCAAAAATATCTGGTTAGTGGAAAGATGCCACACAAAAATGTGCTGGCTGCTGTTTAGCCAGCAGAAAAGTCCTAACAGTCATAGGCAACAGCAGCAGAGCAGAGTATGCACCATAGGGAAAGAGGACTAATGACGAAAAATTGAGACCAAAGGGCAGATGAGTGAAATAAAGAGCAAGTCAAAGGCATGAGGCAATGGGGAGAGGCACCCATACCCACTATCAACAGCATTGTAGAGAATGACCAAAGGGAGAAATTAGCATGCTAAGCTGAGCCACTTTTTCTGGCTCTCCTGGGGCTCTGAAAGTCCACACAGGCAATAGACTCACTTACAAAGACAAGGACATAGCTTCTCCTGAGCTCCTGACAATTTCCTTGAGGGAGATAGTAGACTCGGCTACCTTTCTGACAACCAGTGAGTTAGACAATGCCTAATTAGGAAAGCCATGAAACAGTTGATAGCCATAAGAAAAAAAGCAGTTAAGGAACAGATATGGATTTTGTTAGCAGAGGCGGACTGAAGACAGAAGCAAACCCCAACACCTGTTAGATCATAGAAAGAGCAAGACAATCACAACTCACACATGTGCATGCACACACACACACACACACACACACACACACACACACACACAACCGTCAAAAATGGGAAAGACAGTCCTGAAAAGGAAGGTGCCTTGCTTGCTAAAATTAGCATTTCATACAGGACTTTCTAAAACCTTATGTGAAAAGAAAATCAAAATCAGGGCATTTCTTTTGAAAATCATATATGCAAAATTTTAAAAATCATTTCAGAAAATAATAAGTTAAAATGGCTCTTTTCTGTGACTATAAGACAATGGACTGAAGGATAGATTGAGGGTACAATTCAACATAGGCAGAAGAGAAAAACAGGTACTTCTCACACTTAGACTCTTTCACCAGAGTCTAAGTGCTACATGGTAAAGACTGTTTGTTTGGCTGACCACTGAAAATTAGGATAATGTCTAATACCTGGCAGCTACTCAATGAACATTTATGTAATGAAGTGAAAAGAAAGTAATGCTGTAGATAAACAAAACATATCAAAATCCAGATCTTCAAGGTAGCACTAAAATTGTTTTGCCTCAGAACAACTTAGAAATCCAAAATGTAGATGACTTAAACAAGATAGAATTTCTCATTTATATTAAAAATTCAGAAGGAAAGCAAGACTGCAGCTATTGTAGTTCCACAAAGTAATCAGGGAGGGGCTACACATCATGCGAACACCCTCCTCTGCTATAACTCTGTTCACTCTTTATCCTCCAAGTCCAAGAGAGCTATTAACCCTCTAGGCTCTACATCTCAGTAGAAGACACAGGAAGAAATATAAAGTAACAAGATAGGCATATTATCTTTATTTGTTGTCCCACTAAATATTTTTAACTGTATAATTTCATTCAAAATTGGTCACATGATCAGACTTGACTACAAGTGGAGATTGGGAAATTTAGGCTAATGGGCTGGAAAGTAATGCTTGCAGTGTAAAATCTATAATTATTGATACTCATAATAGCTAGTGGGCAGCATGGTAATTGACTTATTGTCAACTTCAGCGGCAATGTTAGTTTGAGTCAGTATCATGGCCCAAACACTAGAAAAGGAGAAAGGAGACCAGAGGGTCATGGATTTCAGCTGATCTTCCTTGAAGAAGCTGTGTTATGGCTACTTTTCTATAGGAGAATTTCAGTAATTTCTTTCTGAAAGAACTTTGCTGTTTCATTTCTTTGGAGGAGGCTTGAATCTTTTTTTTATCTTGGAAGTCACTCCTGGTACATCCCTCAGCTCAGACCCCTCAGCCTTTTGGCACAGACACTTCAGCTTCCAGAACTGGCCCTTAAGCCTTTCTTGCACACATCGTTCATTTCTCATCGAGAATCTCTCAAGGTCTAATACGGACTTACATCATACACTGCCATGGGCCCTAAGCTCTCTCCCAGTCCTTCAGGTCTCCAACACATATACAGACATGAACATTCTGCTATATCTCACTCTAGTAAACACTGACTAATACCAGAAGGAAATAATAAGGATTAGAGCATAAATTAATGCAATAGAAACTAAGAGAATGACACACACACAAAAAAACAGTGAATTGAAAAGTTGGTTCTTTGAAAGCATAAACAAATTTGACAAACCTTTAGCCAAACTTATTCAAAAAGGAAAGGCTCAAATCTTTACAATTAGGAAATAAAAGGGTGAAACCACAACAGGTCCAGTAGAAATCCAGATAATGAACACCTACTTTGAGAATCTGTACTAAAATATAATTGAAAAAAGAGAAAAAATGGGGGTGGGGGATTTAGCTCAGTGGTTCCGGTGCCTACCTCAAAAGTGCAAGGGTCCAGGTTGGATTCTGGTAACCACCATGCTGGGCATGGAAACTCACACCTACCAGCAATTAGAACCACATACCACAACGCCAGGAATGGTAGCTCAGGCCTGTAATCCCAGCACTTGGGAGGCAGAGGCAGGAGGATTGTTGTGAGTTCAAGGCTGAGCTCAGCGCCAGCCTGAACTACAGAAAAAAGTGAGATCTTGTCTCCAAAACAATAATAATAATAGTAAAAGACAGAAGAAATGGGTAGACTCAAAACACAAATGAACTTCCAAAGCTGAATGAAAAAGATATAAAAATTCTAAACACTCCGATATCAATCAATGAAATTGAAAATGTAATTAAACCCTACTTACAAAGAAAAGTCCTTGTCCTAACAGCTTCATTGCTGAATTTGACAAGGAAGTTAGGGAAAAACTAGTGCCACTACTCCTCAAACTCTTTAATGAAATTGAAGGGGATGTAATATACCCAAATCCATTCCTCAAAGAAACCATTACCTTCATTCCAAAGCAGAGAAAGACCAAAAGAAGAGAGAGAACCTCAGGCCAATCTCCTTAATGAACACTAATGCAAAAATCCTCAATAAAATATTGGCAAACAGAAAATGATGATCATTAAGAAGATCACATAACCTGAACAAGTTGAATTCACCTAAAGGATCCAAGGATGGTTCAACATATACAAATCAATGAACATAATAGACTATATTAACAGAATCAAGGAAAAATACTATATGATCATGTCAATAGATACAGAAAAAGTACTTGACAAAATCCAACACCAATTCATGATTAAAACTCCACAGAAAATTGGAATAGATAGTCTTTATCTCAACCTAATAAAAGCTATTTATGCAAAAATAATATCCATTAACATATTAAATGATCAAAAGCTGAAATCTTTCATGTTAACATGAACAAAGAACCAACACTCTTGTTCAATATAGTTCTGAAAACAGTGGCCTCAGCAATTAGACAAGAAAAAGAAATAAAAGTAATAAAGATAGGTAAGAAAGAATTTAAACTGTTACTATTTGCTGATGACATGATATTGCTTATACAAGATCCCAAAAACTCAGCCAAAAGACTACTTGACATAATCACCAAATTCAGTATAGTAGCTGGGTATAAGACCAACACTCAAAAATCAACCGCCTTTCTATATATGAATAATAGACTCACTAAGAGAAACTGGTGAAACAGATCCTTTCACACTAGCACCCAAAAAATGAAATATGTAGGAATCTATCTAACAAAAGAAAAGTAAGCTACAGCGCTTTGAAATGGGAGACTGAAAAAAGTATTTTTGACAAAACTAGAAAAAAATCCCAAAAATTCATTTAGAATCACGAAAAGGGAAAAAATGAGAATCAAGTCATGTCATATTCTGGTATAAACTCTTAATGTTGAATGCGATTATCATGTGTATTTATAATGTACCAATAAAGATAATTTTTTTAAAAAGAATAGCAAAATAATTTTAAGCCAACAAAGATATAGCAGGAAGTATCACAATCCTCAACTTGAAACTAATGCTACAAAGCCACTATGACAAAAATATCATGATACTGGCAAAAAAACCAAACCTGAGGTTCAATGGAACAGACTAGAAGATGCAGAAACAACTCAAGACATAAGCCACCTCATCTTTGATCAAGGAACCAAACACCTTCATTGGTCTCTTTCATAAATGGTGCTGGAAAAAAAAACAGCCAAAGATTAAAAACAGCCAAAGATTAAAAACTTTCACCATGCAATAAACAGAAATCAAAGAGGACAGAACCTCTCATCCTGCTCGAAGATAGGTTTGATAGAACTTTTGGAGACACTGGCATAGAAAAACATTTAATGAACAAAACTTCAGTCACACAGGAACTAGCACAAAGAATCAACAACTGGTATCTCATTTTATTGTAAAAATCCTTCTGCACAGCAATAGAAAACACCAGCAGAATGAAAATACAACCTATAATGTAAGAGAAAAAATATACTAGCTGATCCTCAGCCAAAGGGTCTACTATCTAGAATATACTAAAAACTTTTAAAAATCAGCCTCCCCCCATTTTATACACCCAATTCAAAAGTGGGTATCTGAAATGAATGGATATTTTTCAGATGAAGAGGTAAAGGTGCAACAAAACAAATGAAAATATTCAACATGGCTGGTCAGCCAAGAGACACAGATGAAAACACTGAGATTTTACCTTACTCCATTAAGAATGGCTTCTATCAAGAAATTAACCAACAACAAATGCAGGTGGCATCGTGGGGAATAAGGAACACTTCTCCACTGTTGGTGTGAATGTAGACTGGTACAACTATTGTGGAAATGACTGTGGAGATTCTTCAAAAATAACTAGCAAAAGAGATTCCATTTGACTATCTTATTTCCCTGATGTGTATATTCATGCAAGAATTAAAAGCATCATAACACTGTGGCATATGTGCACCCATGTTTATAACAACACAGTTTGTAAATAGCTGTATCTTGCAAGCAGCCCAAATGCCCATCAACTGGAGACTTTATAAAGAAGGTGAATGTTTATTTTAATAAAATGGAGTTTTATTCAGCCATAGAAACCTTTATATCTAATGAAAACAATTTGAGACCATACTCATAAGTGAAATAAATAGGACATAGATATGTAAATACTGTATTATTTCTTTAGTGTGTAAAACCTAAGGTATAAATTAGATCCAAAATGTATAGTAAATATTATGAAAAAGGAATATTAAAAGGGATAGGGGGACTGGGTGGGGGCAAGGGAAAGTGAGAAAAAAAATTTGATGGTTCAAAGGATTTTTTAAAAGCTTATGTACTGAAGGAGGGCTGCTGAGAAGGTTGGGAAAAGAAGAAATAAGAACCAAGATATATCACACACAGGTACAAATCTCACTGAAAGTGATCATAACGTATACTTAAAATGTATGAATAAACTCAATTTAAAAATATGGTTCCTCCCACTAAACTCCTTCCCACAACTCAAGATGATCTTCACTTCCATGGTGGGTGTGAAGAAAAATGTTTGCATCCCACAACAGGACGGGAATCACTGAGTTCCACGTTCACTTTTGAGTAGTATTTCATAGTCCAGTTCATTTACTACAGTTAAAAACAACAAGCAAATAATCATGACGCAGGTTCCAACTATTTATTTGTTCATTCAGTCTTTTCTTTCAGGATCTTAGACACTGGTATAACTAAACATTTCTTTTTTTTTTAATCTTTATTGGTACACTAAATATACACATCATGATTGCACTCCATAATGGGGATTTGTACCAGTATAAGACACAACTTAATTCTCATTTTTTCCCATAGCCCTACCCACCCTACCACCCCCCCATATACATAAAATTTGTTTCCTTACTTTTTTGTTACAATCTCAACATTTTCCCCTTTCACCCTATTTTACATTGAGCATTTTCTATTGCACAATATATAATGTACAATGCTAGGACTCATTTACATCTTTATTTTCTCATACCACAGAAAAGAGGCGATATGTACCTATCTGTGCCCTATTTATTTCACTTATGAGGATATCCTCAAGGTATGTCCATTTAAGTAGAAATGATTCAAACCTATCTTTTTTATGGCAGAGTAATAATCCATTCTGTAGAAGAACCACAGCTTTTTTATCCAGCCTCCAGTTGATGGACACTTAGGTTGTTTCCAAGATGTAGCAATCACAAACTGGGTTGCTATAAACATGGGTGCACGTATGTCACTGTGATATGAGTCTTTTAATTCTTGTGTGTATATACCTAGCAGGGCAATGGCCAGGTCAAATGGGACCGTCAAGCCTAGCTTTTTGAGGATTCTCCAAACTGATCTCCACAGGGGTTGTACAAGTCTACAGTCTCACCAAGAGTGGAGAAGGGTTCCTTCTTCTCCGCAGCCTTGCCAACATTTGCCGTTGGCTGATTCTGAAATGGCAGCCATTCTATGTGGAGTGAGATGAAATCTCAATGTTGTTTTCATCTGCATCTCTCCAATGACTAATGATGTAGAGCATTTTTTCATATGCTTCTTAGCTGCTCTTACTTCTTCCTCCGAAAAATATCTGTTCATTTCAGATGCCCATTTTTGAATTGGGTCATTAAATTTGGGTGGGCTGATTTTTTTGAGCTATTTATATATTCTAGATAGTAGCCCTTTATCTGAGGAACAGCTCGTAAAGATGTTTTCCCACATTGTTGGTTGCCTTTTTGCACTGTTGGTGGTTTCCTTTGCTGTGCAGAAGCTTTTTAAAAGAATGAGGTCCCATTTGTTGATTTCTTCAGCCAATTCCTGTGCTATAGAAGTTTTGTTCATAAAGTCTTTCCCTAAGCCAATGTCTTCAAGAGTTTTACCTAACCTGTTTTGTAGTAGGTTTAGAGTGTCTGTTTTAATATTTAGGTCTCTTATCCACTTTGATTTTAGCTTGGTACACGGTGAAAGAGTTAGATCTAGTTTTAGCCTTTGGCAAGTTAAAGCCCAGTTTTTCCAGCACCATTTGTTAAAGAGGCTATCTT
>PVIR01004958.1:0-37927 GCA_004026965.1 Petromus typicus
TTGTGAAATGCTGTTTTAGTGGTTATGAATTTGTCTAGATTCTCTTAGTTGTGAAAAGTCTATTTTGCTGTCAAATTTAAAGGATAATCTTACAGACTGTAGTAATCTAATTTGCTGATTGTTTTCATTTAGGGCATGAAAACTTCCCTTCAAGCTCTCCCAGCCCTTACACCCTGTGTTGAAAAATGTGGTGTTATTCCGATAGGCTTGCCTTTGTGAATCACTTGATTCCTTCTCTGGATCAGCTTTAGTATTCTCTCTTTCTGCTAGATTTCTGGGATTTTTTGCCTGTGATGTGTTATGGTGTTTCTTTCCTGATCATGGCTTTTGTGGTTCTATATACACCTTTTACTTGTATGTTGAATTCTTTCCCTAGATTTACAAAAAAATCTAGTATGATTGTATGAATAGAAAAGGAAAAAATAATTCAGAAGAAAAACAGTAGAAAATGGAAGAAAAATAAGATATTTGTGATATTTTTATATCTGGGTATTTCATATCTATCTGAAGGGAGAGAAAAAGCATGTATAAAATACCATTTGTAGGGGAGAGAAATGGGAAAAGAGGGAAGAGTATTTAATGGTAGATTGAGGGAAGATGTAAAAAGGTTGGAACCAATTAATGCATTGATAGAAAACTACGTCTCAATCTTCCATGCACAGGTTTTGGTAAGAGTTAACACATAACCGAAAGAGAGAGAGAGAGAGAGAGAGAGAGAGAGAGAGAGACAGAGATCTGTACATCTAAAAAGGCACAAAGGGTCCTCTTCTTCCTATTTATGCCATGTCAAAATTGGACCAACGCGTTCTGCCCCCCATACTTCAAAAATAGAGAGAAGTGAGTCACTCGCAGGGGTCCTAGCTCGAGTCCTCTGTGGTTGTGATGAGGAGGTTGGATGCGTCGACAGGTGCTTGATCCAGTTACCCCTCCACTGCGTGTTCTCTGCTGAGGCCCCTGTGCTGGACAGACCCTCTGCCCCGCAGTGGAACTTTGCTATGTTTCAGCCATGATCCCGTGGTAGGCCCAGCTGGGACTGTCACCTATTGCAGGACCAGACACCTTCAGCTATATCAGAGCGAGGGCACCGCTGGACTGCACAAGCTTGCCTGACTCTGCGGACAGTTTTCTCAGTCTCTAATCTTTTCCCTCGAGTTCATCTTTGCAGCTGCTCCCTCTGTCTTTCCACACCTCTCTGAGAGAGGCTGACACTGAACACCTTTCAAGTGAAACTCTCTATGCACGCCTCACACAGGGTCTCCTCAGCCGCACTTAGGGGACATGGGAGGGATAGCAGGTTTTGGTGGGCCGTGGGAGGGACCTGCGCGCACAAACACACACACACACACACACACACACACACACACACACACACACACACACACACACGGTGCTCAGTGCATGGGCAGTGGGCAGGGTAAGAGCCACAAGGGCACACAGCTTGGGGTGTTTGGAGAGAAGGGAAAGGCTGTCTACCCTGGCACTGCTCCAAGGGCTTTTTGCTGCCCAAGAATCCTGCTGGTTGCAGTTGCCGCTTCCTCCCTTGACTCATTTTCCCACAAACTTTCAATTCCTGGCACCACAGCCCTAAGGAGGAAGACGTTCCTTTTGTTTCTTTCCTGACCAGTCAGTGCTCACCCGCCCTACCTGGGCCACCAGCCTCCCAGCATGCTGAGGGTGCTCTCCTTGGTACCGTGATCTGAAGACGCCCTCTCCTATGTTGGCCTTCTCATTGGCGCCATCTAGCAGGGTCTGGAGAAATAACGCCAGAGATGAAATAAAAATTTTCCCAGTCTGTTAACTGTATAATATATCAACTTCTTGTTTTCTAGAAACAGAAGACTAAGTCCTAGACACAATGGAAGTTTAAAGTAGGAAGATATTTATTGATAGGAAACCTCCTGGGGGCAGGTGTATCCCGAGTGGGTAGCCAGGGGCCTACTTTACAGAAGAGTTTCATAGGGTGAAACCCACATGGGTACAACGTGGACCACAGCCATGAACATCGAATAAGTTCACAAATACAGTCACTTAGCTCATATGTCCAACTGGGAAGTCAGTCATGTGACAAGTATGGATGGAAAGAACAACTCTCCTAGAAAGTGATGGATCCAGAGAGCTCTGGTCAGTCAGAGGCTATCTAGGCTTCAGCAGCCCAGTGTTTGTTCTTTGAGGAAGTAGGTGGATGTGTCATCTTGTCCTTATCCTGAGGCCCAGTTTTCAGCTGATGTGTCTCCGGTGCAGCTATGGGGTTTCCCCTTTATCTTGGTCCTTCCAAGGAGCAGCCCTCTTTGACATCCCATAATATTTCTGCCTAGCTCATCTGTCTGTCATACCAGAGGAAAGAAAGTTAATAAAGATGAGAGCCCAAGGTGATGACCGCCAAGGTGCATAAATCTAAAGCTGTAATTGTCTTGACTCTCAAGACAACTGGATCTTTTTCCCAAGACAGAATGTTTGCCAGCCTTGGGATCTAAGCACTGGTGGCATTAAGAAGTGGCCCTGCTTCTTCTTCTAACCACCTTTGATATTAGAATGGATCTGATAGGTTTCTCCTTCAAATTACCTTTCATCTTTGGCTTTCTGTTCCCGCACTGTTTTTGTGAGTCTTGGTGTCTCCTGTTGTCTTGAGAGTCCTGCTGCCTCCAGCCCAGCATCCTTTATCTTCCTGCCCTGATGTTTTGGACACTAAGGAAAGAGTTCAAGGTTTTCTTTCTCTTCCTGAGAAACCAGTGGAGCAATGTATCCTTTATTATGATTAATTCCTAAGCCTGCATTTTAAAAAAATGAGTTTACTGTGAATATTTTTGAAGGTAAAGTTCACATTTCCAAATCTCTTTAAGAAAAAAGTTTTTTAATACTTTGAAATGTAACATTTCTTTATTCTAAATTAAGGGAAAAATTGTTCATGAAGTAGCCAAGTGAAAGAAGTTTTACTTGCTGTTCTACTTTCATGCCCACAAATGACTACTTCTGGACTATCACTTCTTATATCCTGGGCTTGACTTACTTATTTATCTGATTGTTGACTTAATTGGGCTTGACTTTTTGTTTGCTCAATAGGTAATTTTAAAATGTCCTGAGCAGGGATAGTTCAAATCATTCTTGCTGTTTTTATAGTCTTTAGACATATGAAAGATGGTTCCTTGCATGTGCTGAGCAATGGGGATTTATAACAATTTCTAGAATTCACATCACAAGTAGATTGAATCTTGGATTTTGAAAGAAAAAGAATTTTGTTTCCTCCCACAGGTACTTCACTTCCTGAGACTTGCCAAGTCCATTTTGATGAGGAAACTATTCTTCTAGAGAAAGTATTTCTAATTTAGGACTAATCACAAGCAGTAGATCAGGGACAGCACAAAGGCAGTAATTCCCAGATATCGGTTAACTTCGTCCTCTCTATGAAGCTTCACAAACCTTTCTGATTAACCTTTTAAGTCCAGATAATGGGAATGAAACAACAAAGAATAAATCAAAGCAGTCCAGGAGAACGAAAGACATACTCAGGAGTTTGGAGACAAAGTATTTATTGCCGGCCTAGACTAACCTGTAATTCCAGTATTCAGCCCCTCAAAGACAAAAGCAAGATTCTTAAATACTCTAGGAAAGTAGATGTGGTTATAGACATGAGGCACTTAGGCTACATACACTGTATTTAGGCACAAGGAGCATAGGATGGCCTAAGTGGGTAAAGGGCTACATAAGAGGTGAAGAATACAGCATCAGGGTCTTGTTACATTAATTTTGTATTCCAAGCAATACAAGTTAATTAGACAGGAGTTTCCATCAATCTCAGCATACTTACATAACCTCTTTTTCATACAGCTCTTCTGAAGACAAAGACATTCCTGTGTTATCTGAAGAAGCTGGGCTATAAAAAAGAGGAGAAGGCAAGTGGGGGCGGAGGGCTGCTCCTCTGCCTGCCAGTTAACAGAAGAAGCTGTTTCCCACTTCAGGAAAAGGCCCTCTTCAGCCTGTGAGCAGTCCATGCACTAAAACATGTCCATATCAGCACCTTTTAGATAACATATAAAATGTCATTTTAGCCAGACTATAAAAATACAAAAGAGCACATACAAAGAGGTAGAGTTATTGATATAACACTAAGTATTTTATCATTTTAAGATGAAAATTCAAGTTTTATTGACACCTCAGATTCAGAGAGTAAGCAGAATCTGACTCCAGTACGATCTGAAAAAACTTTGTTTGCATGAATAAATCACTACTCAGATCTTTCGAGCAAAACAAAAACTACTCCCAAATACTAACATATTTGAGTTGCTTTTCAAAAAGTTGTGATGACTATTTCTACCAATTTCAAGGCCTCATGAAATATGATTATAAACCCAGCAGAAAGGTGAGAAAGCAGTCTAACTCTGGAGGTGAGAAGCAGCTAAATTGTAAGGAGACTGAAATTCTAACTTCTCCTAAATAAGTAATTGATAATTAAACAAATATACATTAAATTACTCTACTTTGGGCTGAAAAAGTAAACAAAAAATGACAAATTGAGTGGCCTTCAATTTCACTGAATTATACATGGGAAAGAGATTTAAACATTAATAATAACTTTAAAACTTGCATGTGTAGGGCTGGAGTTCACCTCAAGTGGTAATGTGCCTACCTTGCAAGCACAAGTGCCCAAATTTGATCCTCAGTATCATTTTTTAAAATTTTAAAAAGAAAAACTTGCATTTGTATTGGTTATGATGATATGAGTCCCCGCCATTCATGAGGCTGAGCAGGAGGATGACTTGCCTTCAGGAGGTCTAGGCCAGCTCAGCCAACCAGAGAGATAGAGAGATACTTAAAAAAAAGAAAGAAAGAAACCAAGCATCTGTTTCCCATTGTTGAGTGAGAATTTAACATTGCCATTAACCTAAAACTTTTAAGATGCCATCACTGTACATGGCTCTGGATAGCTACAACTGAAGTAGAAATGTGATTCCCAAGCTAATGTAATTTTCATTGAGTATAATTTGTGCAAAGATGTAGTGACTTGGAAAGCTTTTCAAAGTTTAAAAAAAAATCTAGGAGAGAGAAGTCATTGTTAACTAGACTTGAAGGAGCTAATGAATCATTCACTGGAAAATTTTACTTGAACAGGAAGTGCAACAACATTTTGGGTATTACCTTCTTCATTTAAATGCAAGAATTAAATGTAAAATGAATCTCACCCGTTTCCATTAAGTCGTAAAGAAGTGTGGTATAATGCAGTTTACTGATACTTAAGACAACCAAAGAACAATTTTCACACCTCATTGCCACACATAAATGAGAGGTAAAATGAAATCTGAAACATATAATGAGAGCCCTTTAGGCTCTTTGATCACTCATTATGCAGATTTTCCCCTACAATATCTCATTAGTTTTCCTGGTTTATATACCAGAACAGAAAATGATTCAGATTGTATGTAAATGTTGCAGGTATCACTAGAACTCTGGTAAACTCTTTCAGTTCAAGTGACTAAAATAAAATCTAATTTTTCATTTGCAAAATCTTGGCTCAATCATCATTCCCTAGCTTTGTATTTCTCCTTAATGTTAATGAAACCAGTACATATCTAATTGCAGAATAATCAGAGCATCTGATTAAACAATATTTTAGTTTTAATTTCAAAAGTAACAGCCAAACCTCTGAATCATTATCCTGCATTTTAAAAACAAATACATGAAATAGTATGTTGTCAGGAATGTTTACTTATATGCATATTTATATACATAGATAAGCAAAAATTATCTGCATACTTTGATTAAATTATTCAGTATAAATTCAAACTCTTAAACATATCCTAATATTAAAGTTCCTATGAGTTTCCAATGTCATAGAAAATTATTATGTTCCATTTATTAAAGTCATTAACAATACGTGTTTTATTCTTATATAAAATAAATACAAGATCCTGTTTCTACATTTGATTATAAGTATGACCTTCAGCAATTTTGTCATTATGAACAAAACTAAATAAAGAGATATCTATTCTTGATATATTATCTCTTAGCACGACTAATATATCATATACATACATCCATGTGAATGTGAGAAAATATAATATTAATACTAATAATGGATCAGCTGTATCTGTTATAATTTATCAATTTCTACCTCAACAATAAAGTATTATTGAGCTCAGGCTGGGGATATAGCTCAGTGGTTCCGGCGCCTGTCTTGCAAGTGCAAGGACCTGGGTTCAATCCCCAGTAACCACATAACAATATTGAGCATGGAGACTCACCCCAGCAGCAACCAGTACCACATACCACAGTGCCAGGTGTGGTGGCTCACGCCTGTAATCCCAGCACTCGGGAGGCAGAGGCAGGAGGATTGCTGTGATGTGAGTTTGAGGCTGAGCTCAGGGCCAACCTGAACCACAAAGCAAGACCCTGTCTCAAAAAAATAAAAATAAATAAAAAATAAAGTATTGTTGAGCTCATACTCTACTATTCATTACGAAAAAATAAAAATGAAGCAACTTCAGGTATAAATTTAAATTATTACTGTTTGATAACTTGTGACTGAACAAGTACTCAAGACATGAGTTCATGAAAAAAGAAAAACACTTCATAAGATAAGTAACATGAATGTAAATTATCTCCAAATTAAAGGCATTTGTGAATTATTGACTCTTTTTAGCTAATTAAAACATTTGAATTATAGTGATATAATGTATAAAGTAATTAGCCCAGGGTGATGCTAGTTTAAAAATAGTTTTCATGCTTTAGAATTCAAAAATTGCAGGCATTCTTAACATAAAATACTGTTTATATTCATGAGAGTTTGAATTCACTTTGAGGGCTTATTAAATTGTTGAATGAGCCAGAAAAAGCCAAATGTGTCTAATTATTCATGATGGATGTTCCATCAAAAGTTAGTTTGTTTAAAATGAGATTATCACCCAAATGCAAGTTTATATTGAAATGTTATTTACAAAAAGGAATAGTATTAGAATACTTTTTGTAATTACAAACTCCTCCCTACCAGTTTAATCTGTTCAGAAAACAAAATAAAATACAAATATAATTCTTAAAATGTTGCCTAATTTGGCATACATACTGACCAAAACAGTAGATTATATTTTCTTATTAGAAGGTGAAGTTATATATATATATATATTTTTTTTTTTTTTTTTGAGACAGGGTCTCACTTTGTAGCTCAGGCTGGTCTTGAATTCAGCCTCAAACTCAACGGTCCTCCTGCCTCTGCCTGCCACATGCTGGGATTACACATGTGAGCCACCATGCCCCACAATGTGGTATGTGGTTCTGGGTATGAGTCACCACGCCCGGCACTGTTGTATGTGGTTACTGGGGATTGAACCTGGACCCGTACGTCCCTTGAGCTTGCAAGGCAGGTGTTGGAACCACTGAGCTAAATCCCTGGCCCTAAAAGAAGAATTTAACAAAGAAGAAACATGAGAGCACACAGTGAAAATAGAATTGAATAATGAACAACATGTATATATGTAAACATTTTATAGGTATTTTTACATATATCTGTATACTTATGTCTATAATAAAATATATATCTTTACATTTTTATTTATATTATAGAATGATATTGAGCACATGGAGATTTCAGAAGAACTGAAGTGAATGCATTCATTTTATATATTTTATTTGAGATTGTAATAACTTCATGTTGGCTCCCAATAAGCCACTCGCCATCTGGTATTCATAACTTATGATTAGCATTTCCCACACAGTATCTTGGTTGGTCTGTACTGTAGCACCAGTATCAAAATTCACATCGAATGATGTATTACTTCCAGATTAGATTATAATGACACTGTAGCTTTCCCTGCTCCACCCGCGTCTGCCATCGCCATCTCTGAAGAAAGCCAGCTGCCAGAGCCTTTGTGGAGAGGTCCGTGGAGTGACGAACGGAAACCTCTCGCCATCAGCTGTGCAAGTGAGCATCAGAGTGGATCCTCTACTCCAGTTAAAGGTTCGGAAGGTTACAGCCCTGGCCAACACCCTCGTTATCACTCCCCAAGAGCCCTTACACTAGAACCATCCAGTAAGATATTTCCAAATTTCTGATCCACAGAAAGTATGAGATAATGAATGTTTGTTATTTCAGAACACTAAATTTCCCTGTGGTTCATGTTGCAGCAATAGAAAAACAAATATATTAAGATATAATGACTTGAGGATGATATTTGTAAATGAAGATGTGACCTCTTTCATTGTAATAGTAATATTGTGAAACTGTAACTTTTTACAACTCATATATTTTCTTCCACACACCTACATTTGTTTGTTCACTCATAAGTTTTTTGTTATCATTCACAGAAATTCATATATTAATGTTAATTTATCCAGTTATTCTGATATTTACACTAGTATTTGTCATTTAATAAGTGTTATCCACAGCTTTGCTTCTTATGTATGAAAACTGAGATCTATGAAATGTGTTTATTTACATTTTTGAGGAGACTCTGCACTTCTGAAGAAGTTCTCTATTCCTAAACAGATTCTCTTGTCAGCGTATTTCACATGTAGGCATTAAAATAATTAATTAACTTTCACACACATATACATATGCAGGACCACAGAGTTATGAATACAAAGAGCATCAGAAAGAAACATTCAGTAAGTTTTCTTTTTATCTAGGAATTATTTAGAAAGTAAAGAAATACACAATTATCCATATCTATTTTTCTGTTTTTATGCATTTACATTACTATATTTATCTGAACATAGATGCTACAAAATACTATCTTATTTTTAGAAGCATTAGTGAACTTGTAGCAGCAAAAGGTCAAAAGCTACATTTAAGCTAAATGTCAAATGTGAGAATTCTGGAAAATAAGAAAATGTCCAAACAATGGAAAGTCAACCAGTGAAACAAATGACCTTTTTCAAATAATGGCATAATGTGTTTTCTTTTGTACTTTAGCTACTATACACAAGGTCAGTTGATTAAATTTGTTGTACCTCAAACTATATTTGGTTATAATATTTATAACAAAAAAGTCTATAATAGTTAAGGCTAGTATGTTTGTTTTAAATGGAATGTATATATGTGTATTTTTTTGTCAGTTTCATTTTGAGTAGCTAATATATTTTCTCAAAACTTTGTTTGATATAAAACAAAAATATGTTCTTTTTGCGTTACCAAGACTCTATAGGCTTCAGCTAAAATAAATGGCATTTGGATTACTTTATTCTTTTATTACCTCTTGTAACACTAAAAATATGCAGAAACTGAGTAGGTTATATGTTGCACAGTGGAACTCCACATGAGGCATAATGCCAACTTTGTCAACAAGGAACAGAAATGTGGGCATATAACATCCACATTTATTCTTTAGAATGTTTGTATTGATGAATTATTAATTTATATTTTATAAATATGAATTAAATGAATTAAATATAAATATGAATTTAATGAATTTAATTATAATGAGTACTTAACGTGAAAAAAATGTCAAAAAATCAAAGTGTTAAATTTTTAATATTAATTAAAGGTCTAAAAAGCATCTAAATATTCCATATCAACTGCTTTTTGGTACTACAAAATCTAAGAATGACAGAAATAAATTTCTATATGAATGCCAATAAAATATCAGCATCACTCTGCAAAGCAGTCTTTACTTAAATTAACACATCTAAGTCTTCACACATGATAAAAGCATGTTCCATATATGTGCATTACTTATACTAACAGCATAGATGTTTTGCTTTCCTGGTCTTCTGTAGAACATACTTGATATTATTCTGGTCTTGATATTTTTTCAGGAGGCTGGTACTATACATTGTGTAGTTCATTGGAACATAAAGTACTAATAAAGTAAAATATTAAATTCTTAATATAACTGTGAATTTAGAATACACATCAACATTTTCATGTCAGCTAAGTACCTGATAACAAAATCTAAAAGATAACAGCAAAATTAAATTCCTACATGGATACAACAAAAATATCAATAGAACTCTGCAGTAAAAACCCTCACTTCCATTGTCACACTCATGGCAGCCTTCACACATGACAATGGTACGTTCCATGCACACATGTCTGGCTTACATTGGCAACACATGCATTTAGTTTTCTTTCTTGTCTGTCTGGCCATTCCTATCACTTCTCTTTTCTTCCTAATTTGTCAGGAGCTCCCTACTATATTGCACAATGTTCACTTAGCAGGAAACTAAGATACCGATGAAAAGACACTTCATGCCCTTAGCAGTCACTCTTCATCCTTCTACAACATACTCTGAGAATAACACACCTGCTTTCTTCTATAGCAGTTTGTCTGTTTGGGCAATTCATGTAAATGAAATCATGTCATACAAGAGCATTTGTGACGGTTTCCTTGCCTTGCATAATGTTCCCACTGTCTGTCCATATTTTAATATGTTCCAGTACTTCATTCATCTTTCTAAAAGAATATTACATTTTATGGGTATGACACATTTTGCTAATATACTCACCATTTTATAGTCATTTGACTTAGTTGTATTAGTTAGCTATTATGAATAGTGCTACTAAGAATATTCTTGTACAAGTTTTTGCATTGGGATTTCTTTTTATATTTCTCCTGGATATATACTTTAAGGATGGTGTATACCAAACCAAAATATAATAAATAAACTATGGGCCAATATTCTTTTGAATCTGCATGCAAACATCATCAATTAAATTCTGAGAATATGAACCCAATAGCACATAAAAAGTTTTATACTCTTGTTAAACTAGATTTTTTCCTTTCATTGAAGTTTGTTGCTATTGCTGTTTGCTGTGGTAGTTATCATTTTTAGTGAGTTTTTTCTTGTGAAAACTGTACTTATTGCTGCGTGAGTCCTCTGAAGTCTCTGATGGCTAAATTAGCAGTTAGTTGATTGGGCAGAGTCTTTATCAGTTTCACAGAACCTATGTCTCCCAGCCATTGCCAAGGGCCTTCAGCACTGAGTCAGGCACATAACAATGCTGATTTAATCCTCTCTTCCTGCTGCCCAGAGTGGCTAGGTTATACAGAACAGCTGAGGACCTCTTCAGGTCTTTGCTGAACATATGCACTGTCCTAGGCCTGTATGTGGCTTTACTCATTCATGGGAACTTGTAGAATCTCACAAAGGTATTAGATCTTTTCAGATCTGTAGGAACATCTCAGTCCCATCTCTTCACTAGTGATTTGCTTGCCCATGTTTCATCCACTGTTTCAGGTCATAGTGAAATTTAAAAATTTCAATGTTTTTTACTTCATTAAAGTTTGTTGAGAATATAGCTTTTCCAAGTGCATAAGGATTGAATCAAGTTAACACAGAGAGCCTTGTAGGTGAGGTTTCCCAGAAAAGCAACAGACAGGCAAAGGTGAGGGGCAATTACTTGGAAATGAAAGTTCAAAATTGCCCTAGGCCTAATTTCCTTTCCTCTTTTCATCTCCCTTCCCTCTGCTTCCACCACACTCCCTTTACTTTTCAGTCATCTTTCCATTTGAGAAAGATCTCCCTACTTCCTGTTATCTATTTTGTAGTTTGTTTTTTTACTTATAATTTGGACTTCTCACAAAAGAAACCATGTAAGGTTATAGGGCTGATTCATTTCACTGAATATTATAGTCTCAAAGAGCATATATTTTCCTATGAAAGACTCACAGATTTTATGGAAGAGAGAATTTTGCTGCCTCCTTTCTTCACCATTTTCATTGATATATTTTCTCTTCCAGCAAATTTAAATGTGTGCTTCATAGAAATCCACTAATAATCGCATTTTCAAGAAAGATATTGTCAGAAAGCAACCTATTACAGCATACAAATAGAAGAAAAGCCAGCACTTAGGACACTTGTGGGCAAGACAACTCTGAAGAAGTCAGTGTGAATAAGTTGGATATTAACATGACTAGAAGTTAAGATGACGTCATGAAATGTAGGACTTTCTAAGTAAGTAGTTACTTTTGGCATGTAAAAGTGAACTGCATTTGGACAACCAGAAGGTACATTGTGAGAACTAGATAAACTCTTAGTGATTATCTTTGCCACATGTGTATTATTGACGTAAAGAAATTTGAGTCCCATGTGTGAAGCTTCCTGGAGAAATGAATGATGAACTTCGGGCTGTTCCATATATGTCAGGTCTGTCATCAGACATATAAAGGGAGAAAGTACCTGAAAATCTACCTAATAAAATCTTTAGATTACTTCAACCATACAGAACTTAAACACCAGAGAGAATCCCAGAAAAAAACAATACATCCGAGCAGAACCACATCAAATTGCAAAATCATGACCTAATGTATTTTTATTTCACACCATAGAAGTTCGGGTTTTGGGGAGGTTAGGTGTGAAGCAGGAGGCCTACTTGGCCTCATTGGAAGAAAAGAGGATGCGCATGCGCACTGACATGCTGCCGGGAAAAGCAAAAACACCTGAGGTGAGATAGTTTACTTGGAGAAGCACCGTGGCATGTGGAGACAGGTGAATCCTGTGCAACTCAATCACTCAGGCCCGTGTGCGGATAAATAAATCCAAGGTGCACCTGTGAGGGTAGATTAAGTATAGACTTCAGAATTTGTTGACCTAAAACCCAAATCACATTTCTGCCTCTCACCAGCTGTATAAAATTAAGTGAGAAATAAAATATTATTAATATTTAGATGCCTATCATTAACCTCTCCAAATGATATTCCTTGAATCCATGCCAAAGTAACTTTATCCTGACTTATAGTGGTATACATTTGTATATTTCTGAATTGTATTTAAAATAAAAAATCATATAATATATATAATTTTATCCCAGGTTTCTTTTATCCAAAGTTTGTAAGATTTATAAATTTCGACCTGCAGAGTTTTAGGTAGCTTGCAATGCACTACTTCACTATATTCAACATGAGTACATTGTATGCAAGTTTATTAATCCAATTAAAACCTAAGGGACTTTCCCATTGTTATTATGAAAAGTGCTATTATGATCCTGACCAATCAGAATGGCTAGTTGTACTCCGATGGGAATTAAGTTTCTGACTCCTAGCTTATTTTATTTATTTATTTTGAGGTACTAGGGATCGAACTCAGGAACTTACGCTTGTCAGGCCGGTGAAGTGTCACTGAGTTAAATTTTTGACTCCTCAGTCTTAACTTTAAAACTATAAAAATCTACTCAAATTTTTCATCCTAAATTTTATCTATGAGATATATTAATTTTCATTACTTTCAGATAATTTATATCAGGAATAGTGTTCTGGTATGTGTATATCTACACGGTGTGGTATGTGTATGTCTGCATAACATTATCTTTCCTGGACCACTTTGGATATTAGCAGCAGAAAAAGAAACTTTTTACAGAATGTACTCAAGTGGATGAAAATTATCTAAGATTTGCTTTTTTAAATCTTTCCCTTTACTCTCTGTAGTTGCTGCTTTCTCAGAAAAAGTAAAAGCCAACATAAAAGTCTCATTTCCAGTCAACACCCATCTGTAACTATTTAATGCGTCGATGTGACTGTAATGTCAACTCAGTGACTCTGCCTAGATTGAAGTTACTCCAGTTCCATTTATTAAAAGTTATTTAAGAGAAGGTATTCTCCTGATCCCAACTACAAACAATTAAAGAACCCCATGACAACTGATGTCATTAAGGAACAGTCCCTTCCTCCAGAGACATTTTCTCTAGCACTACTGTCTCTGTCCAAGTCCACATCTGGTACTTCCGGTGGACACGTATTTGACCTCCTATATTTTCCTTCCTCTAAAGACTCACAAAACGAGTCTAATTCTTCCCACTGCCTGTTCCTAAATAATGCTCTCACTATCTGTTATTCACCTCCTTTCTTTATCTTCATTTTGATATCTGTACACTATATTGTGAACAATTTCCAAATGTGATTTAACCTTTGTTTTAGGAACTTTAACCAGTGAATAAAACATTTCTCTTTTTTTTTTCTTTGCTGTGGTCAGAACATACAGTGGGAAGGAAGAGAGGAAATATATCCATGAGGTCTTTCATTAGCCTGGGAAAGAATGAAATAAGCTATTCATATTAGAGTCTACAGCGCTTGGATTTGTTTGCCTCTGTGTGGTTGAATATAATATTTTCATTTCAGCAGTGAGATCTGCTGACTGTTCCTTCTCCATCCTTCTCTGGAGTCTGTGTCAGTTATAATTGGGGTCACTTTCAGCAGCTCTCCCAGTAACAAGATGGCAAGTGTTTTTCAAAAGGTCTGTAAAGTGTCTCTGTGCCAGGCAGCATTTGTGTCCAAATCCCCAGTGGTCTTTGCTGAGCACAATATTCAGTCTGTGCCAAAGGGTCTAGTCAGTACAGTGCAGATTTCAGGCTTGACTGAAATTATCTGCCGGCCAGGCTGTGACATCGAAGAGAGCCTGTAGCTCTGACTTTTGCTCCAGGCACCCTTCAAAGTCAGTTTCTTCCTGACAACTGTGTGAATTGGGACCAAAAGAATCCCGAAGTAGGGGATGTGGTTTCAGAAAACCTCCAAAAATTCACTTTGTGTTGAATTTCCCATTTAGTGTCAAGGTCACTAACGGACAATATGTTTTCTCACAGTTTGAGAGACATGGCTGGTTTTTTATAGTGACACGATCCCTCAACATCTAACACCTTAAATCAGCCTTGTGTCTCAGCTGTGTTCGTCAGATAGCCTGTACCTGGCGAGGGATGATTTAAATTCTCTTGTCTGCTTCCTCTAAAGTGATTCTAATGATAGAATGAAGCAAAGAGCCAGCATAATCCTGATTGTTATTATGTTTAGATGTATTTTAACTTATAGTGATGGACGGTGGTGATTTTAAACACCTTGTGGAAAAATCCATAAGCATAAACTAAGTATCCTTTCACCGAAATCAAAATAGGAAAAAAAGAAAGCTTAAAGCAAGTCTATTATGAGATAACTCTGGCTTACTAAACTTATTTTAGTTTAATGATGTTAGTTATTGTTAAAGTAATGATTTTATTATATTCTTAAATGTCCCTTGTCATAGTCTACAGGAATGGAATTTCATATTCTCACTTCAATTGTATCCTCTCACCCAGTGCTGGCATTTGAACTCAGAACTCTGGGCTTCATGTATACTAGGCAAGCACTCAACCCCAAAGCTGCACCTCACCTTTTAAAATTTTTATTTTATATTTTGAGACAGATCTCATTAAATAATATCTCAGTTGTGATTGTCTCTGTTTCACACGTAGCTCAGATTGCAGCTAGGAGTCTCCACAAACAGCTCATTTTCCTAATGAAAACATACATGTGGAATGGTATATTGCTTAGTTATCCTATAGAAGAATGCTTAGGCAATAGAAAAGTTCCCATTCTGCACGCCCTACTGAAATGAGACAGCATCGTTTCTGCACAAGATACTCATTCCAACTAAACATTCAAGTAATGGCAACAGAACTTCAGAATATATCCTCCAGCTGTGTTTTCTAAGCTACGGGTGAGCTCTACCCTCAGTGACCCCATCCTTGGGATGTCGTCTAGGTCATGGTGTTCTTCCTTCCCCATGAGAATCACTGCCCACTCGGAATTCCACACATTACACTCCTCACCACGAATATTTGTCCATCTGTGAAAGGCACAGGATTCCCCACTAAGGGTAAGGTGAGTAGATCTCAGCTCTTCTGTCAATCACTTTACATTCTATTTCTTCATCTGAGAGGGTAAACTTAACACTGTATCCAAGTGTTTCCTGTTCTAAATCACTACCCTTAAAAACACATTTATAGAAGTGTGGTTAATTAGCAAACAGGACCTTTTCAGGAAAAGAGGGGCACAGAAGTGTGAGAATGATATCTGGAACTAAAGAAACTTCAGTCTTTGACTAAAAAGTTTTGATAATGTGTCTTGTAAGTGAAATCCAACTTCTTTGCCTTTTATTGCGTTCTTAAAATAGGTTTGTGTTGTTTTCACCTGTTTACATGTTTTCCCACAATTAAATTCTCCCCTGATGACTTCTTCCCTTTGAATAGTATAAAAAGTGTGTGTGTGTGTGTGTGTGTGTGTGTGTGTGTGTGTGTGTGTGTGTGTGTGTATCAGGGATCGAACTCGGGACCTCAAGCTTTTGAGGCAGGCACCAGGATCACTGAGCTAAATACCCAGCACCTAAAAATATGATCCATCAGGAACTAAACTAGAAATCAGTCACTGCCCCTTAAATATTTTCTTGGCATTTATAAAGCACCCACACATGTCCCACGATTGGTGTGGTACCTGGAAACCAGCTGTACATGGTATGTGTCATAGCCTGTGTCGGCAACATGGACATAGACACAACTCTGCAATTGTCTTATAGTGAACTTAGCACTGCCAGCGTCTGTCGTCCATCTACTTCAGAAAGGAAATTCTACTTTATTCAAGTCAGATGTGCAAATAGGACAGCTTGTTCTCACACAGTAAATGTCACAAGTCACTGCGCCAGACTAATTTTCATAGCCTCTACAATGTTCTCTCACAAAAGCTTGCAGCCACTTGGGAACTGTTTCATCCAAAACAATCTTTTCAAATCAGCACTCTCTAGTACCAGAGATGTGGTCTCCTTCCACATGATCTATTTTGAGAGTTTGTGCTGGCAAGGATTTGTCTGTCTTCTCTTATTTCTTCATGAAATGACTTCTAACAGGATACCCTGGGATTCTGTGGCCTGTGGGGAATCAGTGGTTCTTAGTCATTGGCTTTTCCAGAGAATCTGTGGACTCAAGAAGTCACTGAAGCAGGGGAAGGTCTTGAGCAGCCACAAAATTTGATCTTAATTGTTAACTGTCAACATTCAAATTTTCCCCTTCATGGGCCATCCACCAGAGCTAATATAATAACTAGATAATGGTGTTTTTGTTATTGATCATCCTTCTTTCACAGTCTCTGTTTTTCTTCTTCCTTTCATTATTTTCCTACAGATTGAGCTACCTTTGCATCAGAAATTCTCAGGACTTCTCTCACCCTGATCTACTCCCCAAAATATGCCCTAATGTATGGGTTTAAAAGACAAGATAAAATTGTCAAGGAAAGTTTGCATAAGGCACAGACCTCCCCTTCATTGGTCTAAACTGTCCTTTCAGAACACAGCAACGCTTTATTGCTGTGAGTTTCCAACAAGTTTTAATACATGAAGGAGCATGTCACCATACAAGTTTTCATATAAATTTCAGACTAGGTTTGTAAATTTCTGAGAAGTTATATTGGCATCTGGAATAAGACTATTGAATTCATAAGTCCTTTGGGGGTGAAACTGACATCTTTATAATACTGAGTTTTCCTGGACCTGGGATGTAGCTCACTGGGTCCATGCCTGCCTGGTAAACAGCAAAGTCCTGAGTTCGATTCCCAGTACAGAAAAAAACAATATTATAATATTGAATTTTCCTAGTCACTAGCAAGTCATATCTTTCACATTTTTTCATCTACTTAAATTTTTAAAAATATGTTTAAATGTATAAATTGAAACATCAATAAAGTCCACTTATATTTTGTTTAATTTCCTCTTCTAGAATATAGTTATCTACCTTATTCATACACACACACACACACACACACTCACACACACATACATACATGCTCATTGATATGTGTCTTTATGTGATTCTGTTAAAGAATTCACAAAGATCAAGGGCATGTTTTTCCTTGAGTGCTTCATATACTTCATTGATGATTGTCTGAAATTTTACTTTAAATAAAATATTTTATATCATCAAGACATATTTTCTCTTCTGTCCTAGAATCCACTCTTTCCATCTCTTAATATTTCTGATGTAGAGAATCTTCAACCATTTTAATTTCTTAGTGCTTTATACTTAATAACTGCTTCATCTCTGTCTTCTCCTTTTGATTACCACTTACATGCATATTAATCTATTCAACTGGTTCCATAGCTCATAGTGTTCATTCTTCTGTAATTCTTACTTACTTTGTTTCTTCTTTGATAGCTTGTTTTGTTTTTTTAATCGTTATTGGTACATTACATATACGCATCATGATTGTACTCCATAATGGGGATTTGTACCACTATAAGACACAACTTCATTCTCATTTTTTCCCATAGCCTTACCCACCCTATCACAACCCATATACATAAAATTTGTTTCCTTTCTTTTTTCTTATAATCTCATTATTTTCCCCCTTCACCCTATTTTTCATTGAGCATTTTCTATTTCACAATATATAACATACAATTCTAGTACTCATTTACATCTTTATTTTCTAATACCAGAGAAAAGATGCGATATGTACCTATTTGTGACCTATTTTTTTCACTATGAGGATATGGTAAAGGAATGTCCATTTAAGTATAAATGATTCCAATCTATCATTTTTTAGGTCAGAGTAATACTCCATTCTGTAGAAGAACCACAGCTTTTTTATCCAGTCTCCAATTGATGGACACGTGGGTTGTTTCCAAGATGTAGCAATCACAAACTGGGCTGCTATAAACATGGGTGTACATATGTCACTGAAGAAGCAGATAGAAGATGATATCAAAAAATGAAAACACATACCTTGCTCCTGGGGAGGAAGAACCAATATTCTCAAAATGGCTATACTCCCAAAACTACTCTACACATTCAACACAATCCCAATTGAAATCTCAACAGTATATTTCACAGATCTAGAGAAAAAAACTCCAAATTTTCATCTGGAACCACAAAAGACCTTGAATAGCCAAAGCAATTCTAAGCAACAGGAACATGGTGGGGGATATTACAATTAAAAACTGGAAAGTATACTATAAAGCCACCATGATAAAAACTGCATGGTACTGGCCAAGTAACAGACCTGAGGATCATTGGAGTAAACTATAAGATCCAGAAACTACTTCAGATACACTAAGCCACCTCATCTTTGACAAAGGAGCCAAAAATCCTCAATGGAGGAAAGATAGCCTCTTTAACAAATGGTGCTGGAAAAACTGGGCTTTAACTTGCCAAAGACTAAAACTAGATCTAACTCTTTCACCATGTACCAAGCTAAAATCAAAGTGGATAAGAGACCTAAATATTAAAACAGATATTCTAAACCTGTTAGAGTGTTACACACTCTAAACCTGACTCCCAATTTTTATCTCAGTGGGTCTACTGTTTGTGTATAAGAAGGCTACTGATTTTTGAACGTTGATCTTGTAACCAGCTATGTGGCTAAAATTGGCGATTAGGTCCAGCAGTTTTTTCATTCAGTTTTTAGGATTCTCTAGATAGAGTATCATGTCATCAGCAAATAATGACAATTTAACTTCTTCTTTTCCAATCTTTATTCCTTTTATTTCTTTCTCTTGCCTAATTGCTATGGCTAACATTTCCAGAAGTACATTGAACAAAAGTGGTGAGAGAGGACATCCTTGTCTTGTTCCTGATCTTAGTGTGAAAGGTTTCAATTTTTGACCATTTAGTATGATACTGGCTGATGGTATCTCGTAGATAGCTTTTATTAGTTTGAGATACAGACCATCTATTCCAATCTTCTGTAGAGTTTTGAACATAAATGGTGTTGTACTTTGTCAAACGCTTTCTCTGCATCAACTGAAATGACCATATGATTTTTGTCCTTCAGCCTGTTAATATAGTGTATAACATTGATTGATTTACATATGTTGAACCATCCTTGCATCCCTGGGTTGAATCCAACTTGGTCAGGGTGTCTAATCTTTTTGATAATTCTCTGTATTCTGTTTTCCAGGATCTTATTGAGGATTTTTATATTGATATTCATTAGAGATATTGGCCTGTAGTTCTCTTTTTCAGTTGGGTCTTTCTCTGCTTTTGGAATCAGGGTAATGGTTGCTTCCAGGAATGAGTTTGGGAGTACTGCTTCCCTTTCAATTTCATTGAAGAGTTTCAGAAGTAGAGGAACTAATCGTTCTTTAAAAGCTTTATAGAATTCAGCAGTAAAACCGTCAGGTACACGGCTTTTCTTCGTTGGCAAGTTTTTAATTATATTTTCAATTACACAGATTGTTACTGGGGTATTTAACATTTCTATATCTTCCTTATTCAGCTTTGGGAGTTCATATGTGTCTAGAAATCTATCCATTTCTTCTACACTTTCCATTTTATTAAAGTATAAATTTTCAAAGTAGGTGTTTATTATCCTCTGGACTTCCTCTGGGTCGGTAGTAATTTCTCCGTTCTTATTCCTAATAGCATAGATATGTGCCTTTTTCTTCCTTTGATTAATGAGGTTGGCTAAGAGTCTATGAATTTTGTTTATCCTCTCAAAGAACCAATTTTTGGATTCATTGATTTTTTGAACCGTTCTCTTGGTTTCTATTGCATTAATTTCTGTCCTGATCCTCATAATTTCTTGCCTAGTGCGAGCTTTGGGTTTGTTTTTCTCCTCCCTTTCTAGTCGCTTGAGGTTCAGCATTAAGTTGTTTATTTGAGCTTGTTCCATTTTCTGGATGTAGGCTTTCTCTGCTATGAATTTTCCTCATAGAACTGCTTTCATTGTGTCCCATAAATTTCTATATGTTGTACTGGAGTCATCATTTAGTTGTAAGAACTGCTCAATTTCTTCTCTAATTTCTTCTATGACCCATTGGTTGGTCAGCAGAATGTCGTTCAGTTTCCATGTGTATGTGAAGATCCTAGGCTTTCCTTTGCTATTCAGCTCCAATTTCAGGGCACTATGGTCCAACAGTACACAAGGGATAACTTCAATCCCTTTATATTTGCTTAAACCTGTTCTATGAATGAGCAGGTGGTCTATTTTGGAGAATGATCCATGAACAGCTGAGAAGAATGTAAATTCTGACTTTGTGGGGTGAAATACTCTCTAGGCATCTATTAAGTCCATTTGCTGAAGAGTCCGGTTGAGCTCAAGGATTTTCTTATTGAGCTTTTGTCCAGTCAATCTGTCTCTGTGACAGTGGGGTATTGAGGTCCCCTACTATTATTGTATTAGAGTTTATCTGGTTTTTCAAGTCTGTTAATATTTGTTTTATATAGTTGGGTGCATTAGAATTTGGAGCATAGATATTTAAGATTGTGATTTCTGTCTCTTGGATTTTTCCCTAAACTAAAAGATAGTGTCCATCTTTATCTCTCTTTATCGGCTTTGGCTTGAAGTCTATTCTGTCTGCAAATAAAATCGCCACTCCTGCTTTCTTGCTGTTTCCAGTCACATGGAGTATTGTTTTCCATCCCTTTGCTTTAGTCCATGGGTTTCTTTCTGAATTAGGTGTGTTTCTTATATATAGCAGATTGTAGGATCTTGTTTTCTAATCCACTCTGCCAGTCTGCATCTCTTAATTGGCGCATTGAGTCCACTGACATTAATGGTATGACTGATATAGGTAAATTTAGTGTTGCCATGTTTTCCTGTTCTTGTCTGTGTTATTGTACTTCTGCCCTTTCCCCATGAGTTTCTTGTTTGGTCCCATGGGTTGACTCGGTTAGGTCTCATGGATTTGTAATTTTCCTTATTTTTCTTCAAGATATTCTTTAGAATGTTTTGTAGCACAGGTTTCATATTTTTGAAGTTTTTCAGGTGTTCTTCATCATGGAAGTATCTTATTTCCCCATCAATTTTGAAGGATAGTTTTGCAGGATACATTAGTCTGTGTTGGAAGTTGTTTTCGTTTAGTGCTTGAAAGACTTCACTCCAGGCTCGACTTGCATTGAGTGTTTGAGTTGAGAAGTCCACTGTGATCGTGACGGGTTTCCCTTGGAATGTAACTGTTTTCTTTTCTCTGGCTTTTTTCAGTATTTCATTCTATTTTGGATATCTGGGACTTTTATGATTATATGCCTAGATGAAGATTTTTTCATGTCATGGGCATGTAGCATTCTGTTTGCTTCGTATATTTGTATGTCCAATTCTTTTCCTTTTCCTGTGAAGTTTTCTGCCATTATCTCGGTGAACAGATTTTTTTTGTTGTTGTTGTTTTTTAGGTTTTTTGAGACAGGGGCTCACTTTGTAGTTCTGGCTGGCCCTTGCTCAGCCTCAAACTCACATCACAACAATCGTCCTGCTTCTGCCTCCCGATTGCTGGGATTATAGGGATGAGCCACCACATCCAGCACTGTGGCATGTGGTACTGATTGCTACTGGCGTGAGTCTCCACATCTAGTATTGTTATGTGGTTACTGGGGATCGAACCCAGGTCCTTGCGCTTGCAAGACAGGCGCTGGAACCACTGAGCTAAATCCCCGGCCCCTGAACAGTTTTCTGATGTCTTTAGCACTGTCTCCTTCTTCTTCAATGACTCCAATCAATCTTATGTTATTCTTCTTTGAATCATCTAGGAGCTGTTGGATTGACTTTTCATTATCACTTGCTTTTTTCCATAGATTATGCCTTCCCAGTTCATTGGTTGAGATCCTGTCTTCTAGGTCTTAAATTCAGTCTTCTGCCAAATTCATTCTATTGTGCAAACTTTCATTTTCTTTCTTAATTTCCTGGACTTCTGCTTGTAGGTGTTTAAAAGATTCCAATGCTTTTGCTATCTTGGGTTCTATCAATTCAATGATGTCCTCTTTAGCTTTATTAATCATCGTGTTGACAGTGTCCAATATCTCTGCTTTCATCTCAGAGATCAGTTCTGATTTCTATTTTACTAGATCTGCTTTGGTTACCATTTCCGAGGACCCTGGAGACTGGCCTTCCCACTTCTCTATTTCCCTTCCCTATGTTACCTTGAGGTGAGGATCTTTGTATCTGAGACTTTGAGTGTTTCCTCATCTCTGAGTTTTTGTCCTTGCTGCTATTTTTGGCTTTGTGCGTGCCCTGTTTTTTGGTGATGCTCTTTGCAAGTCTCTTTCCTCCTGGTAGTTAGGAACCTTAAAATAGCAGTGTTTCCTGGGTTATTCTTTGCAGTCTGTATTGGGACCTAAAGAAAAACCCCTATTTCTGGCATACCATATGAGGCACTCAATCAATACAGTCAGAACACCTTCTAACATCTGCTTTAGAGGCAGGAAGGCTCTCTCTCCTGCACTGTTATAATGGTGCTGCCTGAGGTTCCAGTGGGCCCACCTGCTCACCAATACCCACCTGGGCTCACTTGTGCAGTTGGCCCGGAGGCCAGCAGGCTGTAGGTCCTGTGCAGCTGCAATGGTAGGGCCTGATGTTCCAACAAGCCCACCTACTCACCAATACAAGGCCACTGGATGTGCTTCTACAGTTGGCGTGGAGAAAGTCAGACTCTGGCCTGCTAAACTCAGTCCCTGGGCACTCTTCTGTGCCTAGAGGCCAGCAAGCTCCAACCCCTGTGTGGAATCAATGGCACAGATGCCGTTTCCAAAGCTGCCCGCTCCTTTGATAGCTTGTTTTGACATGTCTACAACTTTATCAGGCTTTCATTTCAGTTTCTAGTCTGCCATTAAGTTTCTCCATTGTACTTTTCTTTTTTCTTCGCTAGGACTTACGTTTGGGTCTTTTTAAAAATGACCCTCGAGTTTCTACATAATTTTTTGACACATTACACAAAGTGCATTTGCACGACTGTTTTAATGTTCTTATCTGCTAATTCAAACATCTATTTCTATTCTAGATCTGTTTCAATTGATCATTATTGTCACTGGGCAGGTATTGTGCTTTATACTTCTTTTTATTCTTTGTAATCTTTGAATGGCCCTAGATATTGTGACTTTGATTTTGCATAATTTTCTACTCTCTTTAAGCATCTTTGAATAATGTTCTAGTCCCTGGTTAAGTTTCTTAAAAATGACTTGCTCCTTTTGTATCTGGTTTTCATAATGTGTCAGGCAGATCAAGAGTAATGTTTAGTTCGGGGACCACTTGCTCCCTGATCCTGAGATGAAATTTTCTTGATATTCTGCACAGTGCTTTGTGAACTCCTTTGGTCTGTGTTTTTGTTTTTCACTTGAACTGTCAGGAAAAGGCAACATTCCTGGAGTTTTGTGAATGCAAACACTAGTCCTTCTAATCTTACCTTGACCTCCAGCTAGTGAACGTGTTATGAATTCTGTAACTGAGTAGCAGATGGGGATCACATGCATATTTCTGACACCTTCTTGCTTCTGCATTCTGTTGCCCATGATATAGTCTGTGAGCTCTGTCTAACTTGAGCTTGCTAAACCTGCTACTTTGTCTTTTCAGCTCAGGTTTTCCAGGTCCCACTGTGCTCTCCTTTCTAGATATGGTCTTGAATGTCTGCCGAGGTAGTAAAACCAGGGATATCATCGTATTCACTGCACTTATTTATTCTAAGTTAAATGTTACTAATGGGTGCCAAGTGTCTTGGAAACTATTGTTTCAGATTTTCTTGGCTCCCCACATATTGTACTTAATGGGAGGGTAAATTTAATGTCCGTTATGTATTGGTAGATATAACATTCAAAATGTTTGTTTTAAAAACTAAAAAATCAAATTAAAATTCATGTGAATGTGGAAATTACACGTTTTTGTTGTTTACTTTGAAGTCCAGTGACTTAAGCAGGCACAGAATTCATTTCTCAGCTAGCATGAGATTATATCTGTTCTTTTTTCTGATTATTTGTTAGAAAAGAAAGAATTTTGTTGACACATATAAACAATTTAAAATTACGTCAAAAGCTTCAACAATTATCATAGAATTGTTATAAATTTTTCATTTATGGGCCAGGGATTTAACTCAGTGGTTCTGGTTCTTGCCTTGCAAGTGCAAGGGTGTAGGTTTGATCCCCAGTAACCACATACAACAATGCCAGTCATGGAAACTCATGCCCACCAGCAATCAGAACCACATACCACAGTGCCAGACATGGTGGCTCATGCCTATAATCCTAGCACTTGGGAGGCAGAGGCAGGGGGATTTCTGTGAGGTCAAGGCTGTGCTCAGGGCCAGTTTGAATTACAAAAGTGAGACCCTGTCTCAAAAAAAAAAATTCATTCACAACTATTTAGAACTTTTCTAAGGGTAGAAGTTGAACAGTTACCTAGAGGGTATGATTGAGTTATAGCTCGAGAAGTTCTAACTCTTTTCATTGTCAAATTCTTAGCTTGAAAAGATTAAGACTACCCAGTAAAGTCGGCAACTATGTACTCTCGATTAATCTTTCAGTTAAACACTCTATGGAGATCTCTTTCTTCACAAAGTTAAATGAAATATTTTACAGTTACAAGAAATGTAAGTCTTAACTGTCCAGGTTTTTAGGTTTTTTTTAAAAAAAGGATTTTCCTGAGTGAATTAAACTGAATTCAATATGCTGAGCTGTTTTGTTGCATTACCCCACTGTTTTTCATTTCACTTCTAAGAGTATTTGACATCAGCAACTCTCTACAGAGAAGACAATGTGTTTCAGTATTTATTTTTTGCTCGTCTCTCATGTAGTATATCTTAGATGAAGCATCATCAATATAAAGTCCATCGGAGTTCTTCCCAAGAAAGGTGTTTTTCCTGGACATTAAGACATAATATTAAATATATCTTAGTTTATGTTTCTTTTGGGTAGATCTTTTGTGCAAAATGATTTTGCCAAATATCACCATTCTTGCAGGTGAGCTACTAGGGCATTTATCAGTGAAGTCTGTTGACTCCTCTACTTGGTTAGAGAGCCCTTGTTATCCAGTCCATGATACAAAACCTTTAAACAACACAGGGCATGTTATCAATGTGTCAATTTTTCACACTCTTAGTGATTAAAATATTTTCATTTTCTCATCCTCAATTATTTCCTAATGTTTTATTCACTATTATTTTACATGCAGACAATTGCAGGTTTTCAGGAATTGTGACTTTTCTTTTTTCTTGTCAATAACATGTCTAGAGCCCTTTTTCTGGACTGAGATCTGTACGCAGTCTTATTTTGTTTGTTTTAAGAAAAACGATATCATTACTAGACAAGTATGTCTTCATCACTTCAATTTTCCCAGGGATATTCCTGCAGGCTGTCTCTCCTGGAATGACAACTTGAATGGCCACACTGCATAAAACTCATTGATGATTCGCTTTTTGGAAAATGAGAAGTTTTTAGAATTCTGCTGCACTATTGTATTAGTTGCCTTTCTCTTGCATATCTGATTTTTCCTTACCCTCTACCTCCAGTCAATCACTGATGAATCCCCACGTTTCAGCATGACATACATCTTGATCCAATGGCATTTCTCACTTAACATAAGGCTCTTCTACTTTAAACATTCAGCATCTTCCTGTTACCATTGTTTTTTAATTTGTATTTTCTACTTCCAAACGTGGTTGTCATATAGTTTTAATAATTATATTTCATATTTTATATTTCATGGGACACAGTTCCACTTATAGATCTTTCTAAAATATCCCTGCCTTTCTTTTTTCCTATATCATATATATTAACACATTTTAGAGAATATTATTAGATCTTTAAATTTTACCTTTTTCATTTAAAGATAATACATAGCATAAAATGATACATAATAAATATGAAAATTTTAGCATTAATATTAGAATACATCTTTTTGCTTAGAACATGATTCTTTTCTTAGCTAAGATTATATCATTTAATCTGTAAAAAGATTTGTTACACTGAAATTTGAATTTTTGTCATATTTTTTAATGTTGTTTATTAATTTATTAATGTCATATTATTAATGCTGATGCACCCAGCATATTTATTAATTTTTTGTTGGGATGGGTGGTATAATTTTTACTCATATTTTAAATGAGTTTGCTTTTTGCATGTAAGTATGTTTTCATGGATTCTTTTTTGTTTACACATAGGGTTTCACTGCATATGAAATTCCTATTGAATTTGTTTTCACTGGGATTAATCTTCACATTCATTTAGTCATCTACTGCTTCCAGAATTAAATTTTTAAAATAAATCTTAAAAGATGAAGAAGACTAAGTATCCTAAGGTATTACTTTGAATTGAAAAATATATCATGGAGGGGGCCAGGGTTTTAGCTCAGTGGTTCCAGCACCTGTCTTGCAAGCGCAAGGACTCTGGTTTGATCCCTGGATAACCACATACAATACTGAGTGTGAAGACTCACGCCCAGCAGCAATCAGTACCACATACCACAGTGCCGGACGTGTTGGCTCATGTCTGTAATCTCAGAACTTGGGAAGCAGAGGCAGGAGGATTGCTGTGATGTGAGTTTGAGGCTGAGCTCAGGGCCAGCCTGAATTACAAAGTGAGGTTCTGTCTCAAAAAAAAAAAAAAATGAGTACTGAAGTAATTCAGTATGGAATATTTTCTGCCACACCTCTTATACTTTGAAATTGAGTTTATTGGTACATTTTAGACGTACATTATGATCACATTCAACATTGAAAATTTGTACCTGTTCATGATACATTTTTGTTCATATTTTTTCCCATTCACCTGCCCTCCTTTCCATCCCCAACTGTCTATTTATATAAGCTTTGTCTCCTTTTTTTTTTTTTAACCTTCAAATGTTCAAAGGGGAACTGAAGGGGACAGGAGAAAACAAAAAAGGAAAAGAAAAAAGCTTTTACACCTCTTGTATGTTTAAATCAGGGGAAGAAAATAAATCTCACCCAATTAGTATAGAATTGTTGTCTGTATGTTTCTTTAATGTGCTAAAGTTGCAGTGGAATCTCTGCAAACTCAGAGGACATGAAGTTCCTGGCCTTGCAACAGAGCTGGCATTTATACATCTTCATTACTGCCATACAGAAAAAAAAAATTCATCAAGTTCATATTTATATATTACTGATTCAAGCAAATCAAAAATTATGTGAAAGAAATGTGAGAGCCAAGTTGACACAAAAACAGCCATTTTGTTGAAGATCTCCACTTTGTATCCTGTAACCTCCCTGTGAACCTGGAACTTGTCTCTTTGGGAATTGTCCACCCAACTGATGCACACAGCAACAACTGGATGTTTTTAGAAGGTACTATTTCTATAGTAACTATAGTAACCAGTAATCTAATCATTGCTATTGGCTTCTGTAATGACTTGCTCCTCCACTTTAACAACAGAATGACCTAACTGCTCCTGCATAGAAATTACCTAGTAACAGATGAGGGTGGGATAGTAGATTTTGCCTTTAAATACTGTGCTTTGGTCTAATTTGTGGCCTTCTTCCGCAAGTAAGGATCGCCCCCAGCTGGGCAAAAAAGCTCTTCTTTGGACTTTAAGATTATATCGTGTCCTGAAAGACTGTCACTCAGTAGGAGTTAGTCTCACCAATAAATGATGTAAAACAAGTTGAGAATCCCTAATATGAAAGTCTCTAATATAAAATGCTCCAAAATCTGAAATTTTTATTGTCAACATGGCATCACAAGTGGAAAAGTCCATAACCTGACCTCGTATGAAATGTTGCAAATAAAACACAAGTGTTCTAAAAATATTATTTAAAATAATCTTTATATTATGTCTGTAAGATGTATACAAAAAAATAAGTTTCATGCTTAAGTTTCTGTCTCTTTCCCTTGATATCTCATTAGATATGCACAGATAATAGCAAATCATAAAAAAATCCAAAATCTGAAAAAATTTTTGGTGATGTGGAGTAATGAATAATCAGCTTTCACTTTTAAAAACTCAACTCAGAGGTGATATGTGAATCAAGTCATGGGTGGTCTAGGGATGCTCACCTTTCAGCCACAATGTTGATGAATTTCTGAAGTTTTGGGTAAGATAAAATACATATCCTATGACAAGAATATTATCATGTTTCTGAGTTACATAGAGAACAAATGATTAGATAATAAAAGATGCACTAGAGTAAAAAATCTTCTAACTGCATAGATCAAATTTGCTGTGTTAATTATTACTGCATTAGTCACCTTTCCTTTCGCTGAGACAAAACACCCCAACACACACAACTAAAAGAAATCTAACCTCAGAGGCCTCAGTCCATGGCTGGCAGGAGCATCCTGGTGAAAGGCCACTGTGGAGCAAAGCCAAACAGAGGAACAGCGTTCACAAGGGACACACTCACCAAAGTCATCCCTCCAGTGCCCCCCTCACACCAGGCCCTACCGCCTAATGGCACACTCGGCTACATGCATCTGTGGCTCAGCTCCCAGGTGGGTCTAGTAACCCAGTCAGCCTCTGAGGATGCCCTTAATCAAATTACACTGCCAATTAAGACTAACTGGCATAATTCCACTCCTTGTCAACTTGACACCTAATTACATCTCCACAAAACCACAAAAATAAAACATAATTCCACCTTGTATGATCTAACTAACCTGCACATAGCAGAAACCTAAAAATCTCTTTCCCAAACTCTCAATCATTCCAGAATTTCTCAAAATCTCATTCCAAAGTCCCTTCTGAAATTCCAAGTGAATTCTTCACTGTGAATCCCTGTAAGATTAAGGAGCGAGTTATAGATTCCCAATACCTAATGACACTAGTCACCTGTTCCATTCTACAAGGGAGGAATAGGAAGACAAAAAAAAACAGTTTCCCAAAACTCCAGGGGCAGAAATAAATCCTGTCCCTCCATATCCAGTACTCAGGGCCCACGGTGGGGCTCTGTGTCCCCTGTGAGTCCGGGACAGCTTTGTCCCTGTGCCTGGTGGGTCTCAGACCTCCAGGTCTCCAGGGATGGTTCCACTCTCTTCTCCATCTGAAGACAGTTTCTATACTTGGCTCCTCCCACGTGAGGGCTCTCTTGCAGCTTCAATTCGCCCTTACACCTCACTACTGCCCTCTCAGGGCGTCCTGGAGGGCATGTGACCCTGTCACACCACATTGCCTGGCCTCCTAGGAATCCCTCTGCAATCTGTATGGCAGCCTCCATGACGCCAGACTGGAAGAGTCTGTGTTCCTGAAAACCAGCACCACATGCGCGATGCAAATACCAGTAGGAACCGGCGTTCACCAGACTCTGAATGACAGGCCTCTGAAGGCCCGGGTGGCTGGAGGCTGTGAAATGAATCCTAGGGAACAAATTCCCCAGGAGGCCTTTGCCAAGAAGAAATCCTAGGGCTTCTCTTCTCAACCAGAAGGTTGGCACATGTGTGATGCCAAGATAATTGACCTTTAAATCCAATTACTCCATGCTAGTTAGCTCTTTAGGTCCAATTAAGAATTTGCTAAAGCCGTCATAACTCAGTAAAATCAGATCATGTGACATGCTTGATTGTATATCTTTTGATAAACAAGCATAATATAGCAAACAAGCAGCAGACTACTATTTTTTCACACACAGAACTGTTATCAATGCTAAGTGGTTATGAGACATAGACTTGAAAGAAAAAAAAAACATTTTAAAAATAAACTAGCTTTGAAAAGCTGTGATAAATCATGGCAGTCCTATAGTAGGCCACTTTTGTCGCTGGGCAGTCCGGTGCAACTCTGAACACAATGTTGCCACAAGAAAATATATGCTGTGCAGCTATTTATTCTAACTTTTTTCTGTTTCCAAACTGGAAAATATGTACTTTGTTTCAAACAGCTCCTTCATTTCCAGCAAGTAAAGGATAAAAAATATTTTACAATAACATTTTTTTAAATTTCATCACTATAGCTCTTTATACTTTAAATATACCTGAATGGTATATAATTATGACTTGGTGGGATAGTTGATATTTCCAGGGAGGATGAACTCTCTTCTAATGATGGCATTTTAATTATTAGCATTAAAACTGTTGAAAAGATAAACATATTTATTTTCTTTATTCTTTTGTCTACTACCCTCCTAAACAAGAATTTCAGTAAAATTCTCCTCATGTCTACAAAAATAAGGAGTTATTTAAAATATTTTTTCATCATTCTACAAAGAGGGGATCATTATGTTAAACATATGTTACTACAAACTACTGACCTGTAAGAAAAGTGATATTTGATTTTACAAAGAAAATTATAAAGCGTCAGAAGAAAAGCAGCAGAGCAAGTTAAATGGTTTTTGTTCTTAATTAATCTTGAACTAGAGCAAGTAACTATCTCACTAGCATTTCACTATGTCAATTGAAACAAATAAGAAAGAGAGAGAGATGAGATGTGGGCAGAAATCAGCCTTTGACAAGCTAAATGGAGCTAAAGTTACACTTGAATGTGAATCAGGCTAAAGAAAATATTTCCCAACACTTATCATTTCCTGAGGCTAATGGTCTCTTGTAAGAGCAGCCTTCCAGCACCTGTTTCTTTCCCAGTGTGACTTCTTTGACTCACAAAGAGAAATGGATGGCATAAAGGCAAATTGAGATCTATTTTCAGTGGTTCTTTTGACTTCTCTGAGCATTAAATGTATTTTGCTTCTCATTGAGCATGAAATGATTTCCATCACATAATAGTCACACTTATTGAAAATTCATGACAAGAACATTGTGGTATTAAAAGACTGTAATGAGAGCATTACATTTGGCCTGTTAAAATGATCATGAAATTATTTATATTATTCACTATGATCAAAACCTCCCTATATATACAAATATAATGCTTAAAAGAGAACAGTGACAAATAACCATAATAGAAAAGGAAAAACAGTGCCCCAAAGAGCCAAGGCCTAAAAATTCTCTTCTGTTTGCTTAACTTGAAGAATATTTTAAAGCCTAAACTTCAAAAATATTGCTTAAAATTCAGGAAAGTCCTATTTGAAATACACAAGTTTCTAGGTCTTTTTTTCCATGTAATAATATGCACAGTATGGAAAAAATTATATATATGATATATATATGATACGTATATGATATATATGATACATATATGATATATATATATTAGATAGAAAGATAGATAGATAGATCTTTCTATCTTCTGTTTGGATTACTGATTGATAGTACTCTTTAAGCCAGAATAGAAGTTGCACAATTTCTGTTGTACATATTTATTTCCTTCAAAAAATACTTCACCCTCAGGCCACTTGTACTATTATTTCATTTCCTAGTCAATAAACTAAATGATGCAAGCAAACACCTGTAAGTCTGGATTTAGCTCATGGCTAAGGATGACGCTTTAAGACAGGCAAAAGCAGTTTACAGAGAGATTTATACATAGGAAAGTATTATTTATCCAGATTTTATGCACATTTCCTGTCTAGAAAGATAAATGGTTCTAAAATCTTTCAATATTATCCCTTGACCTCAGGTATACTTTTTTGGAAAACTTATAATGCTTTTGTGAAAAACAGCACCACAGGAATGAAATAATGTATGTGGGCAAGGACATGAGGCTAGAATTTTAGACATTAATATTGTCTTTGAGGACCTGGGAATGTCTTGGATAAATAAATTTTTTTAATTTTTCATGGGAAAATAAAATGTAATAGATTTCTAGGGTTTTCTGAAGAAAAAGAAAACAAAAAAAAATAGCAATTTGCTGACTTCAGGCAATAAACAACTCTGAGGGACCAAAAACTTGTGTTTGTCATAGCCACTAGCACTCTATCAGATGTGAAGCAACAATAGCAGTGTTTACATTCTCTGTCTTAAAAGTTCATGGAAAGATGCATATAGACAATGCAAGGGTAGTCACACATACTGTGTACACTATAATTATTAGCAACTAATAAATAAATAAATAATATTTTAAAGAGGGATTTATATTAATAAGAAAAGCTATGGCAGAGTTAATTTGCTATGAAAATATGCAAGGTTTAAGCATAGTGGAGCCTACACATAGCGGGGAAAGTTTTAAAATCAAAACACCCATTTGGGTCTTTAAAAAAGAATGTAATTGAGGTAGAGGCATAAATAACAGGGAAAAAGTGAAATTCTGCACTGTGAAGCTATTCAGTAACCACTCTATAGCTCAAAATTTATCAAACTAGTGCTCACATATAAAGAAACAAAGTATAAAAATATTATCATACTGTATTGTAAGTTGTGCCTTAAAATTTAGTTACCCATGAATAGACTTATTTAACAGAGAAAAATAACATGGTCTCTTGCACAACAGATTCCCTAATGCCTATTTAAGTAAAGAGACTATTTGATAGATGAATGAAAGATGGATGTGTAGTAAGAAAACAAACTGCATCAAGACTATCAGTAATTTCAAGGTGAGGATGTACAAAAAATTTGGGAGCAAAGAAGAAGATGCAATTATGTGATGTTAAAAAACTTCAGGGCCGGACTGCACCACTGAATCTGCACTGGGGTTGGAGCTTACTGGCCACCAGGCCCATGCCAGAAGAGTGCCCAGGGATTGAGGTTAGCAGCAGCTGGCTCTGGAAATGGTGACTGCACAACCGAATCTGTGCTGGGGTCAGAGTTTACTGGCCTCCAGGCCCACGCCAAAAGAGTGCCCAGAGACTGAGTTTAGCAGCGGGCGTCTCTGGAAATGATGACTGTGCCACTGAATCTGTGCTGGGGTTGGAGCCTACTGGCCTCAAGGCCGATGCTATAAGAGTGCCCAAGAACTGAGTTTAGCAATGGGCAGCTTGGGAAATGGCGACTGCACTACCAAATCTGTACTGGGGTTGGAGCTTAATGACCTCCAGGCACATGGCAGAACAGCACCCAGGGATTGAGTTTAGCAGGTCAGAGTCTGACTTTTTCTACTGCAACTGCAGAAGAACATCCAAAGACCTTGTACTGGTGAGTAGGTTAGCCTGTTGGAACATCAGCCCCTAAACTTGCAGCTGCACAGGGCCTACAGACTACTGGCCTCCAAACTGACTGAACAAGCAGGCCAAGAGATTCTGTATTGGTGAGCTGGCAGGCCCATTGGAACCTCAGGCAGCTCCATTGTAGTAGTGCAGGAGCCACAGCCTTCCTGCCTCTAAAGCAGATGGAAGAAGGTGTTCTGACTGTATTGATTGAGTGCCTCATATGGTGTGCCAGAACTAGGGGTTTTTCTTTAAGCCCCAATATAGACTGTAAAGAACAAACCAGGAAACACTGCTATTTTAAGGTTCCTAACTACCAGGAGGAAAGAGAATTGCAAAAAAGCGCAAGAAAACAGGGCAAGTCAGAGATGAGGAAACACTCAAAGTCTCAGACACAAAGATCCTCACCTCAAGGTAACACAGGGGAAAGGGAAACAGAGAAGTTTGAAGCCCACTCTCCAGGGCCCTCGGAAATGGTAACCAAAGCAGATCCTGTAAAATGGAAATCAGAAATGATCTCTGAGAGGAAAGCAGAGATATTAGACACTGTAAACATGATGATTAATAAAGCTAAAGAGGAAATCATAGAGTTGATAGAATCCAAGATAGCAAAAGAAATGGAACCTTTTAAACACCTATAGGCAGAAGTCAAGTAAATTAAGAAAGAAAATGAAAGTTTGCACAATAGAATGAACTTCGCACAAGACCGAATTTCAGACTTAGAAGACAGGATCTCAACCAATGAACTGGGAAGGCAGAATCTATGGAAAAAAGCAAGCGATAGCAAAAAGTCAATCCACAGCTCCTAGATGATTCAAAGTAGAATAACATAAGATTGATTGGAGTCACTGAGGAATCACAAGACAATGCGGAAGACATCAAAAAGCTATTCACAGAGATAATGGCAGAAAACTTCACAGAAAAAGGTAAAGAATTGGACATACAAATATATGAAGCATACAGAACAACACACGTACTGTGACATGAAAAAATCTACACCTAGGCATATAATTATAAAAGTCCCAGATATCCAAAAAAAGAATGAAATACTGACAGCAGCAAGAGAAAAGAAAACAGTAACATTCCAAGGGAAACCCATCAAGATCACAGTGGACTTCTCGACTCAAACACTCAATGCAAGTAGGGCCTGGAGTGAAATCTTTCAAGCACTAAACAAAAATGACTTCCAACTGAGACTAATGTATCCTGCAAAACTAACTTTCAAAATGGATGGAGAAATAAGATACTTCCATGACAAACAACACCTGAAAAACTTCACAAATACGAAACCTGTGCTCCAAAACATTTTAAAGAATATCTTGAAGAAAAATAAGGAAAATTACAAATCCATGAGATCTAAACGAGTCAACTCATGGGACCAAACAAGAAACTCATGGGGAAAGGGCAAAAGTAGTATAACAGCCAAGAACAGGAAAACATGGCAGCACTAATTTCACCTACATCAGTCATAACCATTAATATCAATGGACTCAACGCGCCAATTAAGAGATACAGGTTGGCAGAGTGGATGAAAAAGAAAGATCCTACAATCTGCTGCACGCAAGAAACACAACTAATTCAGAAAGAAACCCATGGACTAAAAATAAAGAGATGGAAAACAATATTCCATGAGACAGGAAACAGCAAGAGAGCAGGAGTGGTGATTTTTTTTGCAGAGAGAATAGACTTCAAGCTAAAACTGATGAAGAGAGATAAAGATGGACACTATCTTTTAGTTCAGGGAAAAATCCAAGAAAAGAAATAGCAATCTTAAATATCTATGCTCCAAATTCTAGTGCACCCAACTATATAAAACAAACATTAATGGACTTGAAAAACCAGATAAACTCCAATACAATAATTGTAGGGGACCTCAATACCCCACTGTCACAAAGAGACAGATCGACTGAACAAAAAAATCACTAAGAAAATCCTGGAGCTCAACCAGACTCTTCAGCAAATGGACTTAATAGATGCCTACAGAGTATTTCACCCCACAAAGACAGAATATACATTCTTCTCAGCTGCTCATGGATCATTCTCCAAAATAGACCATGTGCTCATTCATAGAACAGGTTTAAGCACATATAAAGGAATTGAAGTTATCCCTTGTATACTGTCAAACCATAGTGCCCTGAAATTGGAGCTGACTAGCAAAGGAAAGCCCAGGATCTTCACAAACACATGGAAACTGAACAACATTCTGCTGACCAACCAATGGGTCACAGAAGAAATTAGAGAAGAAACTGAGCAGTTCTTACAACTAAACAATAACCCCAGTACAACATATAGAAATTCATGGGACACAATGAAAGCAGTTCTACGAAGAAAATTCATAGCAGTGAAAGCCTACATCCAGAAAACGGAGCAAGCTCAAATAAACAGCTTAATACTGCACCTCAAGTACCTAGAAAGAAATGAGCAAAACAAACCCAAAGCTCATATGAGGCAAGAAATTATAAAGATCGGGGCAGAAATTAATGCAATAGAAACCAAGAGAATGGTTCAAAAAAATCAGTGAATCAAAAAGTTGGTTCTTTGAGAGGATAAACAAAATTGATAGACCCTTAGCCAACCTCATTAAACAAAGGAAGGAAAAGGCTCATATCTATGCTACTAGGAACGAGAACAGAGAAATTACTACTGACCCAGAGGAAGCCCAGAGGATAATAAGCACCTATTTTGAAAATTTATACTTCAATAAAATGGAAAATGTAGAAGAAATGGATAGATTTCTAGACACATATGAACTCCCAAAGCTGAATAAATAAGATATAGAAATGTTAAATACCCCAATAACAAGCTGTGAAATTGAAATTGTAATTAAAAACTTGCCAACAAAGAAAATCCCTGGACCTGACAGTTTTACTGCTGAATTCTGTAAAACTTTTAAAGAAGAGTTAGTGTCTCTACTTCTGAAACTCTTCAATGAAATTGAAAAGGAAGTAGTACTGCCAAACTCATTCCTGGAAGCAACCATTACCCTGATTCCAACAGCAGAGAAAGACCCAACCGAAAAAGAGAACTACAGGCCAATATCTCTAATGAATATCAATGCAAAAATACTCAATAAGATCCTGGCAAACAGAATACAGAGAATCATCAGAAAGATTATACACCCTGACCAAGTTGGATTTATCCCAGGAATGCAAGGATGGTTCAACATATGTAAATCAATCAATGTTATACACTATATTAACAGGCTTAAGGACAAAAATCATATGGTCATCTCAATTATGCAGAGAAAGCGTTTGGCAAAACACAACACCCGTTTATGTTCAAAACTCTACAGAAGATCAGAATAGATGGTCTGTATCTCAAGCTATCTATGAGAAATCATCAGCCAGTATCATACTAAATGGTCAAAAATTGAAACCTTTCACACTAAGATCAAGAACAAGACAAATATGTCCTCTCTCACCACTTCTGTTCAATATACTTCTGGAAATATTATCCATAGCAAGTAGGCAAGACAAAGAAATAAAAGGAATAAAGATTGGAAAAGAAGTTAAAGTGTCATTATTTGCTGATGACATGATACTCTATCTAGAGGATCCTAAAACTCAATTAAAAAACTGCTAGACCTAATCGCCAATTTTGGCCGTGTAGCTGGTTACAAGGTCAGTGTTCAAAAATCAATAGCCTTCGTATACACAAACAGTAGACCCACTGAGATAGAAATTGGGAAGTCAGTCCCTTTCACAACAGCACCTCAAAAAATAAAATACCTAGGAATCAATCTAACAAACGGGGTGAAAGACCTCTACTCTGAAAACTATAGCACTCTGAAAAAAGAGATAGAAGATGATATCAAAAAATGGAAAGACATACCTTGCTCCTGGGTAGGAAGAACCAATATTGTCAAAATGGCTATACTCCCAAAACTACTCTACACATTCAATGCAATCCTGATTTAAATCCCAACAGCATATTTCACAGATCTAGAGAAAAAAATTCATACTTTCATCTGGAACCACAAAAGACCTAGAATAGCCAAAGCAATTCTAAGCAACAGAGACATGGTGGTAGGTATCACAACTCCGAACCTGAAACTAGACTATAAAGTCATTGTGTTAAAAACTGTGTCATACTGGCAAAGTAACAGACCCAAGGATCAATGGAGTAGACTAGAAGATTCAGAAACTACTCCAGATACACTGAGCCACCTCATCTTTGACAAAGGAGCCAAAAATCCTCAATGGAGGAAAGATAGCCTCTTTAACAAATGGTTCTGGAAAAACTGGCCTTTAACTTGCCAAAGACTAAAACTAGATCTAACTCTTTCACCGTGTACCAAGCTAAAATCAAAGTGGATAAGAGACCTAAGTATTAAAACAGACACTCTAAACCTACTGCAAAACAGGTTAAGTAAAACTCTTGAAGATATTGACTTAGGTAAAGACTTCATGAACAAAACTTCTATAGCACAGGAATTGGCTGAGGAAATGAACAAATGGGACCTCATTCTTTTAAAAAGCTTCTGTACAGCAAAGGAAACCACCAACAGTGCAAACAGGCAACCAACAATGTGGGAAAAAAAAATCTTTACCAGCTGTTCCTCAGATAAATGGCTACTATCTAGAATATATAAAGAGAT